>JAYEVK010000188.1:0-169257 GCA_036346275.1 Otatea glauca | reverse complement strand
GCGACGTTAAACGAGCACTCTGACACCAACTCGCGCAGAGGCATCGCGTCGCCCCCGCCGACCAAGGCACGGTCTAGCTACGACGTTAACGAGCACTCTGGACGCCCAACCTCGCAGCAGAGGCATCGCGGTCGTCCCTGCCGACTAAGGCACGGCCTAGCTACGACGCTAAACGAGCACTGACGCCCGAACCTCGCAGCAGGCATCGCGGCCGCCCCGCCGACCAAGGCACGGCCTAGCTACGACGTTAAACGAGCACTCTGACACCCGAACCTCGCAGAGGCATCGCGGTCGCCCCGCCACCAAGGCACTGGCCTAGCTACGACGTTAAATGAGCACTCTGCACGCCAACCTCGCGCAGAGGCATCGAACAACTCAAACAACTCAAAACAAAGACATCCATAAAGGAAAAAGAGATTTCATTATAGGCCGACTGTGCTCAAACTTTACACAACTTTGCGGATAACGCTCGATAGCATAAAATTGTTATGCTACACTACGGCAGGCCTCCTCCGCTCCAAAGCCTTTAACATCCGCACGCACCGGCGGCACTAACGACATATTGGTAGGCCCTGCCTAGTCGACGGACGGCCGCCCGATATGGAACGGCGCGCGATGCGCCCTCGCCGTCCAAAGAACATCGACGCAGCCGCACTAACTACACCGTGTCCTCGCGCTAACGCCTCTAGGAGGGCCCCTTGCTACCTCAAGTCTCGGACGACCTCGAGTAGCGATCGACGGCAACAAAGATCACGGCCGCAGCTTCTTCCTTCTCGAGTTCGCCATCGCCGTCGAACTCAAATTCAAAGCTCACCTAAGGGATCCTCTTCTTCGCCCCGCATCATCACCAAAAGCGAAGGCCAAAGGGTGCCCCAAGCCATAGTCGAAAACAAAAGGATTCTCGCTTAAAGGTTCATCACTCAAGCGAGCCGTGGCGCCCTTATATACCCGAACGAAGGAAGATTGAACACCTCGTAATAAATGCAAGCGCCGAAAACGGCGCTTCACCGTAATCCGGCGCCCGTAAGACGAAGGCGAGACGCGCTAAGTCAGGCGCGGCAGACACGACGAGGTGATTCAAAGCCCCGGCGTTTGAATGACCTGCAAAATTCCAAGGCAGCCGCCGATGCGCTGGGGTACACTGGCAGAATCGCTTGACCTAATCTGGCCGGCCGACCGCATGGGCCCAAACACTATTCTCAACCTCAACCGACCACAAATCGCCGAGGGTTCGGGGCTACCGACGAATACTAATAAAAGGGGTACCCTAACGCCCAAGGTGACCAAACCAATGGCCTCAAACACAGCCTCAAGCCCAACAGCCGCTTCCCACTTCACTAACGATCAAGTACTGCAAAGCCACACGGGAATTCCTTCCGACCGACCAAGGGAATGTCTCCGACCGAGCTAAGCTCCCGACTCCGCAGCGAGACGGCCCCTGGCTCCAACCAGCAGGCTCCCGACCGCAGCAGTCGGAATCCTCGACCGATCGTGCCAAGATCACTCCCGCCAAGGGTAACGGTCGGGCCTTTACCAGACGATCGCCACGCACTTACCGAACGGGTCAATCAAAGTGACTATACGAGGCAGGTGGCTCTTCCCGTAAGGTTTACATGGTGATCAAGTCATGCTCCCATCCCATCACCGGTCACATACAAGACGTAAGACACGCCTCTCCCGAGGCGCGCCACGCCAGTGCAAAGAACGCCAACACCCGTAAGGTTCGCAGAGGGCGTGTACACCGCTTCCGAGAAATACCTAACCGCCTCGACCAACTAAGCTACCGAATTCGCAGATGGACAAAATCGAGCGCCGACACACAGAACGAAGGACCAAGCTCCTAGTGTAGGTCGCCTCGCCCTCTCCCACTTCGATGTAACTCGCCTTCCTTTCATATAAAAGGAGGCAGGAGCTCCCGTAGAACAGGAGGAGGAGGGAGAGAAAAACAACAGGACCGGGAGTGCCATCGAATCCATCTCGCTAAGTCATTGGCACTCTCGCTTGTAAACCTTGTGCAGTCATCTGTGCTAAATAGAATACAACGCCACCACACGAACTGGAGTAGGGATCTTCTGCCCGAACCAGTATACATCTTGGACTTCTGAGTCTAACCATTCAGGGAGTGGAACGCGCGACCCCTTAGACTTACAAATTTACTTGCCGATGCTCGAAACGCCGACATTAATATTCTCGAATTTTGCGTCATAGTAAGTATCGTCGGGTAGTCTAATTCTTCACCTAAAAACAACAACAATATCAAGTTGAGTACTTTACGTACTCACAAAACTTTTGCAAAACCTATAATATATGTAGTTTATATCAAAGGAAAGGCTTCTACAGTTAATTTTGCATAAAGCTAATTTGAATTGTACATGCTGAATAATAGATTGCACACGGAATATCAGTAAAAGAAATTTGACAAGTAAATAAAATAATAGTATGTAAGCATAAGTAAATAATTTCATGGACCTTTGTGACGTGATCAATACACACTACACTGAAAAAGGTCATCTGTGGCGGTTCATAACTGCCATCAGTGGCGGTTATTGAACCGCCACAGATATAGTGTCACTGATAATCGAGGATTATCGCTGGCGTTTTCTAACCGCCACGATAATAATTATTTGTATGTTCTATCCACTAACCACCACAGATAACAATATTATTTGTATGTTCTATCAACCAACCGCCATGTATAATAATATTATCTGTGGCGTTCTATCCACCAACCTCCATGATAGTACCGACCAAAAAAATCGCATTTTGGGCTAGCCTCTGTGCCGCTAGCCATGCCTCTCAAACATATACATCAATCACAGATTTTGCATATACACAATTACAATGTACAACAATATACCGATTTGATCAAACAACAACAATATACCAGTGCGGAAGAAATGATGAATTTGTTGCTTACAGCAAATTATCAACAGAACAAATTGCAAAGCACAAGTAAGATTGTATGCGAAGCGATCCAAATCCTAATGAATGTGAAATCTTCTACCAGATGAATACAGATATCATCTCACAGATCATCTTTCTTCGGATCCTGCTTTTTGGGCCCTTCCTGGGAATTGCTTCCTCCCTTCTTGCCAAATATCATCTCATCCAGATCACCAAGGATATCATCATCTCCGCCTGATGATGAATACACTTAATAGTATCTCGTAAACAGATCAATAAGAGCATGCATTAGAATAAAATGACCAAAACAATTGTAGGAGAATTAAAAATTAACATTGAACTGCATAATGTCTCATCAATAAAGTACACATCTATTGTTGTAGTTACTTATAAGCACTACCTTGGCTCCTAAAGCATGAAATACTTTTATGGCAAGGATAAATCATATGGATTTATATTTACTACCATCAAATCGACATCAAACAACTCGTGAATTATGATAAATATTCAACCCATAAAGTTACGAGCAAATGGCAACACTCGCTGCCTAAGGTGTGTCTATACCTCACTATAATTACTTAAACCCATGGAATCATGAACTAAAGGTGATTGTACAAAAAAACATGACCATTACAAATTATCACCAACTTCCAAGCACAAAAGTATGAAATCTATAAGTGTGAAGCATAAATAGAGCTCAAGTGGATGCATGAAGCGATGTACTTTGCTAATCGCTAAAACAACCTTACTTCAAATGGTTTGCTCTAAAGTGGATTGCTTTGTCTACTTACATTATGGACCATCGCAGATTATTTAGACCATTTTTTCTTGAAAAGCAAGAAATGAAAATGAATCCCACCGCTATGAAATAGAATTAGTCGACTCGAACATACTACTGCAAGTTGCAATCGCCTATAAAAAGCTCTACTAGCCATCATGAAAGGGCACGGAGAAAAGCAATAGAGGGACTGCTCCTCGTCTAGAGCACACACACACACACACCACCCATTAACACACACACGCACGGGAGAAGGGCAACAACACACAGGCAGATCAATCACAACTTCTTAAATCAAATGACAGAAATTAGAACATGTGCAAGCCATGCCATCCAATACTAAACTTGACATTTAATGAAACATCAGTTTACACCACCGTAAGAAAAAAATTAACTAGTTTTCTTAACTATAAGCCTACGAGTCTTCAGTGTTGGTAGGGGCCTCAGGAGGTGGCAGATGAGTATGGAAGACTTCATCGTTATTATCTGGGTCATGGAACTCGCCGTTCTTATTGAGTACTTCCTTCATGATGAAGTAGGCGAGCTGTCCCTGGATGCCTTGGATTTCATTTGAAACCAGTCCTCCCGTAGGCAACTTCAGACGCTATAAATAGGAATGTTTATCTTAAGATCTTATATAGAGAATGAGATGTACGAATCAATGTGTGATGTTAGCGTGTCAAACCTCTACATCATTGTTTACTATTGTAGAGCCTAAGATTTCGCGCATGTATTGGCACACGAAGTACCCACATAAATTTATGCCTGGCGGCTACTTGTGCCACTGCAAAAAATTGAATAAACTTATACGACATTGAAGGAGTTATTGACTACGAGGTGCGATATAGGAAAATTATTTTTGTGCGTACCGGAAATTTAGTACGGATTGTCATTAATTTATGGAAAGGACGGTGTCTCGAGCTCTTTTTACAATATGTTTGGAACGCCCTATTCACTAGACTTATCATATCTTTGTAGTTTTTTGGATCTTTGTCCCGCGGGTCCAAGATTAGCATCTTACTTTTATCTGAAGTAATTACTACGAGAATCCAGTGAAAACTACATACACATGTATGATGCCGTAGTCATTAGTCCTAAGCTGAGCAAAGAACGAGATCAATAAGTAGTTGAACTAGCTAGTGAGCCACTTACTTGAAATTGTATGGTAAAAGTATGAACTCCTTGTCTTGGAGTTTGATGAAAGCGTTATATACGTAGTCCTCGACCTCCTTTGTTACTCTTTTGATTTCCGATTGGCAAACCATTCCCGGATTGAGGAATGCCACTGGCCCTTTGGTTCTTCTTAGTTCTATCAACTCGTATCTACATAAGAAATGATTTAGACATCACATTTATCTCCAGATTACATGAATGTAGACAATGATTTTTATATTGACACTTACAAAGGACCAAAGATCTCATAAGAGACACGCCGAGGGCATCTTGATAGTACATGTTGTGCAACCCATCAATTCTATCATGAAGCAAACTGCACTTCTCATGGTGGAAATGTTCCTCTCTCAGAATGATGTGATCACCTTCTGGAGTACATCTTGGTTAGATCGCCCATATACCATTCATGTAATCGCTTTAGCCGCATCAGTTAGGCAATCAAGCTTCAAGGTGACAAACGGCTTCCCAATTTGTATTTCACTCATTCTTCAAGAGCTTGTCCTTTGGAGACAGCTTTACCCTTACTTTTCTCGCACACAACATCATACTCTGCTCGCTTCACCGACTACCGATATGGTTTGTCTATTCCGCCATGCCGTCGAGAAGGATTTTAAGCCTGGCCAACCAAAGTTGTCGCACTAATTTTTGTACGATGTGTTGGTGACGACCGTAAGGTTTACCGAGGACAGCCTACAGGTTCACTACAGGAGAGGCTAGCGTGGTCACCTCGTGAGGGGTCGCAAGTTCACCTCGTGAGGCGGCACTTCATGATGGTCCAAGACGATGTCACGCTTTGCGCCATCGATGAATGAGTGGACTGCACTTCCTAAAGTTGTAACCTCGCTGCTCGGGGCATTTCTAGCCCGAGGTTGGCAACCGGGATTAACCGTGTCCACTTGGACCTTTGCATAACCCGGCGCTATCGCAGAGTTGTGCAATACACCTCCTTCTTGGCATGGGTACGCTTATGCATGTACCACCGAATGAATATGTTCATGACGGGCAAAGTGTGCCGCACGGTGTGGGGTCATGTATGTCGCCCACGGATAATGGCCCATGTCCCGTTCTACAAGTGGGGCGATGCGAATCGCCGCGACGATTCTGAGGGCTGGTCGAATAATGTTCTCGCTTGCGATCGCTCATTGCTTGTTGTACTTGTTGTTCTATTGTGCCTTGTAATTCTCAAGCATCTTTTCCTTCATCATTTCTATTTCAAAGAAACGCTTCTAGCCACTACTACGTAATGGTACATCACTATCGCTTCATCCGTGGTTTCTTCTAAGTTTTTTGGAAGAAACGATTGATAGATGACTTAGGAGAGGCATTAATCATAATCACTATCGGTTCTCGTGTTAGAAGTGATAGTG
The DNA here is from genome assembly GCA_036346275.1 of Otatea glauca. Classification (NCBI taxonomy): domain Eukaryota; kingdom Viridiplantae; phylum Streptophyta; class Magnoliopsida; order Poales; family Poaceae; genus Otatea; species Otatea glauca. The sequence goes on along the minus strand of JAYEVK010000188.1, from coordinate 163,035 downwards.
ATGTAGCACTCGAACATTACAATCGGTTCTTATGCTCAAGTGATAGTGATGTGCATTATCATCACTATCGGTTTTCATATATAAGTTTATAGTGATGAGCATGTACACATCACTATCGGTTCTTATTTAAGAAGTTTATAGTGATGATAATGCACATCACTATCGCTTCACAAAAGAACCGATAGTGATAGCACGCATCACTATCGGTTCTTTGTGAGAAGCGATAGTGATGTGTATTATCATCACTATCGCTTCTAAATAAGAACCGATAGTGATGTGTACGCGCTCATCACTATCGTGTTTTATGTGGAACCGATTGTGATGACTATGATAATCACTATCGCTTGTCTTGTAAGAACCGATCGTGATGTGTATGATCACATCACTATCGCTTTTATATGAGAACCGATAGTGATGTACCTCGTTAGGTTATTTATACCACTGAATCGAACTCTTCTCTCGCTATTGTTCCAGAGGAGGTTTCTCCGCCGCCACCGTAAAAAAATAGCTCATATTCTGTGGTTGGAAGCAATACTTGGGTGAGAAAATTTGAAATCCTCAAGGGTGGGTGTTAAGAGGGTAAATTTGAAGCCCTAACTTGAGGAGATTTCCTTATTTTGCATAATTTGTGGTTTTCTTCAAAATGTGAGCATTCCTTCAAACCCCTTTAATTTTGCACTATGTAATTTTGATATGTCGCAAGAAAGTTTAGATTGCACTGTATTGTGTATATCCTATCGATTTCACACCCTTTATTCACAAGCATGTACACATGTATTTAATTATCTTAATTTGTAGTGCTTTGATGTTAATATGGAATTATTATTGTCACACCGATGAATGCTAGAGTTTAGGGTGCGGAACCTACGCCTCCGCTCGAGGATGCTTGTTTATAAATATACCGAACGAAATGGCATATTTATAAGTTTGAGCGCCTCGAATTGTCCACGTTCTGATTAGCTTCGAGGATATGTAGCCGCAAGTTCTCGAAGTTATGTTGTACAACTACAGAGTAGAGATTTCGTAGCGTCTCCCGATATTCTCCGATACACACCCTCTTGACCTCGTTGTCTAGACGTGTATATGGAGAATAGCGGGGAGATGCTACCGAAATTTTCTCTAGAGTTGTACAACGGCTTAGGAACTTGTCTGAACCACATATCCTCGAATGGGATTAGGACCAAACCTATTTAGAGATTAGGAGTCATCGTTGATACCCTTGTATTGTTTCGTTGTAGTCAAAAGATCTCAGAGGCTATCGCACTATATAAATAGATTGTTTGATATCATTGTTCATGTTAAAAATGTATGTCTCTTATCTAGGAAATTGGAAGCTCTAAACCAGTGGAAGAATCTAGGTATCGATCGGGAGTACATATTTCATATATGTTGCGTGAAATTGTCATCTATTTTGCAAAGGTAATATTAATCAAATGATGTCTCAATATTTCAAATAGCTAGCTTGTGTCGCTCCAGCTTTGTGCATAATTTATTGGGTGAAGTTTAATTACGATGAACCGTAAGGAATGGATGTATGCAAAAAGTCGTGAGTGCCGAATTTCGTAGGGGTGTTAAGGAGTTCAAAAAATTGCCAAGAGGACATGGTGAGGAGGTGTAAACTTCATATATTGTCCTTGCATTGATTGCACTAACTGAGAAGATTTAACAACTCACCAAATTGAGGACCACCGATTCGACGTGGCTTCGTGAGGAATTACACGTGTTGGATCCATCACGGAGACAGTAGTACTGCTGATGCAATGAGGACACGGTGGAACCTGATGATGAGTTGCAGTTTGATATGTTTGAGGAGGAGAATTTGGAGCAAATGTTGCGGGATGTGGAGGGTAATTACACAGATTCCGGATTAATTTGAAAAAGTTTATGGAAATTATCGTGCAATTCCGGATTAATTTGAAAAAGTTTTGACTTTTCTACACTTTACGCACAAGTCATGTCTACGAAATGAATTTTGGCATATTTCTTGAACGAGGTCGCTTTTTCCCAAAATTCTTTATGAAAAGATTTGCAAGATCCTCAAATATGTTTCTACAAAATTCAATAATTTCAACAACGAACGAAAATGTTATGGCATTTTCTCTCCGATGAAATGTCAAAATTCGAACTTGCGATTCAAAAGGAATAGTGCAATGAACTACATTTGTGTCGGTTTTCTTTAAAAAGTGATACGGATATTGAGCTTATCGTTGTCGGTTTTCCTAAAATAAGCGATATCGATTACTATACACATCCAGGTTGGTTTTTTTACAATAAGCGATATCGATGACTATAAACATCCGTGTCGGTTTTGTGTGAAAAAGCGATATCGATGTTGATTTACACATCCGTTTTGCTATTGTAAAAACGATATCAAGATTGACACATCGTGTCGGTTTTTAAAATAAGCGATACCGATGACTATAAATATCTGTGTCGGTTTTGTGAAAAAGCGATATCGATGTTGATTTACACATCCGTGTTGGTTATTGTAAAAACGACATCAAGATTGAAACATCCGTGTCGGTTTTATTCAAGAAACGACACGGATATGTATATTATCGATCGGTTTTCCTAAAAACGGCATCGATGACCCCGCCATTTATTTCCCCGCTAAGTCGATTCAGCGCAAAGATACTCTCATTAACCTAGCGAAGCCGCCTCCTCGCCCGCCGCGCCACGCCACGCCCTACCTCGCCCGCGCCTCCCCGCGCCTCGCTCGCCGCCGCCGACGCTTCCCCCCGACGCTCGTCGACCGCCGACTCCGACGCCCGACTCCGCCTCGACGACTCGCCTCCCGCCCACCCACCTCGCCGCCCCTCCGGCCGACGACCGCCGCCTAGCCCGACGCCTCCCGACGCCTCACGACCGCCCGACTTCGACGCCCGACCGCCTGACGACTCGCCGCCCCGCCACACCTCCCGCGCCCCTCGACCCCGCCGACGACCGTCGCCGCCTGCCCGACGCTCGCTTACGGCCGCCTCTGTCCCCGACGCCGCCGACCGACGCTCTATCTTCGTAACTTTCTAAACCATCCTTTCTTCGCATGTGAGTTGGCTTGATGTTCTCTCACTGGTAACACAAGATGAAATCAACAAGCTAGTTTCTAGCAAGATATAACTTCCAAACAAAGTTGATTTTACGCAATAGAGTATGAATTTGAATAGTAACACTAAAGGGTAGAAAGATCACTTGTAAGGGTATAGAACAATCACAAGGTTATACTTTCACACTAGCGTATGAATGGGACACGAGAAAACACAACTCCTATTCAAAGATTAATGGCATACAGAGACGTAATGTGGAAATTACAGACGCTTTACCATGCCCACACATAACACAAATTGTCAAAAGTGTAATGGTAACCATTTTAGTGATATATTATTTAACGCCGCCTAAAAAAAAGATTCATAATCGAGTTTGATAACCAACAATGCCAAGCACTTGTGGTAGAAATTTTTAATTTTCATAATCAACTTGCATAATTGCGTTGTGTAGTTTGTCACTCCTAAGGAGGAAAATTTTAAGAATGACCAAGAGATGTAGTGCTAGTTTCTTATAGTTGATAAAGAAAAGAACCAATCTTGATTATTACAAGGAAAATGCAGAGAGCAACAAAAAATGGAAATAAATGTGTTGTGGGAAGCCCTTGCGCACTTTCCTGATGGCAATCAAGCTTGTTTCGGCACATTATATATGGAAGGTTTCAGCCTGGGCATCATTCAAGGAGAATATGTACAAGTACACTAGAATTGCAGATGTACATTATTGTCCTTACGACAAAGTTACATAACAAGAAAATTATTTCTCTAATTCAAGTTTGAGAGCAAACATTTCTGAGTTCAAATTTCACAATGCATGCTTTCATCATCTACTGCAAATACAGTAATATGATCTACATGTTATTATTGTTACTGTAATATGATCTACGTTAGAGTTAAAATGCGAATCCATCGCCTCCCATTCGAGAGTGCTTGTTTATGAATATGCCATTTCGTCACATTCATAAGCAAGCATTCTCGAATTGTCCACGTTTTTTGGACAGTTCGAGGATATGTGGTTCGGGCAAGTTCTTGAGTCATTAGTAATCGCAGTAGATTTGCAGCATCTCTCACGGTGTTCTCCGGCATACACCCTCTTGACCTGTTGTCGAGACGATACCGAGAACAATGGGAGATGTCACCAAATCTACTCGCAGCTGTACAACGGCTTAGGAACTTGCTCGAACCACATATCCTCGAATGGGATTAGGACCAAACCTATTTAGAGAGTAGGGGTTATCGTTGGTACGTATTTAGGTGATCAACAGATAAACTTTTTTGAAGATCGCTCGCTCATTTGTTACTCTATCAAATATGCTAGAACAAATTACATCTTATTACTTATCTATTCAGCTATTGCTTTACATGATTTATTGTCAAGTTCACAAAATAGGTACTAATTGCTTTCTCTCATGTCAAATATATGACCTTATCGATTAGAAAACTCAAAATGTCACAATTAGAGAGCATCGGCTCGCCAAACATAGTAGAAGGTGCTCCCAAGGGCCGAGCCAAGTTCCAAATGTTGAGAGGCCGAGTAAGGTGAGGAAGGCCCGAGGACCGAACAAAGGGGCCACAGGAGAACACCGCAGTTCTCCACTTCAATGCCACGGGGTCCGCACAGCCCTCCCAAGTACAAGGGGCGATACTGCTCATTCCTCGGCCAATTGGTGAGAGAGAGTGCCCATAACGATTAAGGATTGGAGGAAGGAAGTCACGAGCGTAAGAATCGATCGTGGGATGAGGTTAAGGGCAAGTGGATTATAGAGGAGGAAGATGAACGCAACGCGAGACAGTGCGCTTGAAGAGGATGGGTGTGGCCTTGAGGCACTTCGTGGTCCTCATGTACAAGTGAGTACGCATCGAAAGGTCGACACCATTCGAGAGGTATCCGTTCATACAACAGATGTTTGGGTGGAGTTCACGACGACGAAGGGTACGCCGAGGCAGAGCAGCTAAGAGAGAGGAATACCGCTATCCGAGGCACAACACGCACCCGCACCACCCTCAGACAAAGCGCTATGAGGGGAAGAAGGCGAGTGGGCGCGACTAGCCGAGGAGTGCGCAAACTCCGGACGACGATGCCTTACTCCCACATATGTGAGGAACGGGCACGCAATCGGGTATTAGCGAGGACAAAGAAACCCCGACGGGCAGCTTGTAGTCGCAAACCCCGCCATCGCGCACGCGCGTCTCGCCATCGTAAGACATCCGACTTAGTACATTGCAGCTTGGCCTAGCTTGTTGTATTTCGATCTAATTGCACTCGCTTATTGCGTGAGGAGGTAAGCCGGCGGAAAGAGCAGGGACCTTCGAGAGCCAAGGGTCGAAGGATATCTCGTCGTCGCGATCGGAAGCCCGATCATAAGGGCCGGTGCTCGCGCAGGTCGGGCATACGAAGAAGTCCTACTTCCAAGATGACGCTTGAGTGCTAGATCAAGATCATGGAGGCACGCGCGAGCGCCAAGGAGACGCCAGGAGCAAACCGAGGAGGAGATCAAGGATGAGATGAGGGGAGATGATGGCACGTGAAGATGAGATAAGGGCTGAGATGATGGCACGTGAGGAGCGCCGAGGTCCGAGATGATGGCGATGATCTCCCAGTCGAGCCGTAATCCTCACCTCTTGTAGAGAAGCTCAGCCCCCTCCACCTAGCAAACTGTGGTTCCAAAAATGATAAGACCGATCCCCATCTCAAGGTAATAATTAATTTTTCCTAAATTAAATCTACAAGTGTAACTCCCACAATGTTTCTCCTCAAGTTGCGCACATCTTGCGTGCCCTCGCTAAGTGCCACCACCACCCCGACGGAGGATGGATTTCCTATCGAGGTCGCACGCTGGGTTGCATTTCCGCAAGGAGACCGACATCGCATGGTCACCTTTGAGGAAGGGCTACATGAGGGTGCGGTGGACTACGCCCACGAACACTTCTTATCACATGTGCTCGAGTTCCCCAACGAAGATATCAAGACTCTCGCAAGCACGCATGTCGCTCATCAAGTGGCCCACGACGGGTGTCGATCGGGTCAAGGTAAAATCCCCGCCTTCTCTACCATTCCAAAGAGTATCGCAATAAGTTAAATATGCGCTGCTTTGTAGGTTCCTACCGCACTGTGCTTACTCGTGCTCTCGATTCTCGCTCCCACCACCGTGATGAGTCCTACACTGAGTGCGAGCTCACGGTAAAAGGACAAGCACGACACCAACAGAACCACAAGAGGCCTCCGAGACTCCTTCCGCCAAGAAGGCAAAGCCGATAAAGGCCACAAAGCCCTTGAGGTACTTGAAAAGCCAACTACCCTCACCTCAAGACTCCTTCGCCCGTAAAGAAAAGTCAAGACAGCCACGACATCCCTTATGATTTTAAGGCCTACGACATGGAAAGCCCCCGCTGCATCCAACGAACTAAATGGTCTAGGCGGTGGACTCGCAAGCTCCATGGATGGTATATTGATAAGGTGAATGAGGAAGAGCGCCGAGTTGACTTCAATGTGATGTATAAAGGGTACATTTCACCGTGACGAGAATGGGATATTCCCGCCGCTTTGAGGATCTGCTTCTTGTGTACCAATTAAAAGCCGCCGATATTTCTACTTTACGATCTTGGACGCCGTGAGTATCGCACCATACAACATGAGTCGACGACTTTTATAGGATTTTGCATTATGTTTTCTAATATCAACACGAGTTGCGTGGCAATGAGACAATGAGCCGTGATTTAATCTAAACCAAGTTGGGATCGCCGACTCGAGCTAGTGTCTGCGACCACGGCTAGGATACATCCGTGTTTGTTGTCGGGCTACGCCAAGAGGGTATTGCATAACGAGTCGACGAAGGACTTCGTTGTAATACCGCATCACGAGGAGTAAGTAGTACAAACCTTCAATTACTTGTACGCACTTAAACCGTATGCGAACTTATTTCCTTGCACTACATTCCATTTAATAAGCAACCATTGTTCTACTCGTCCTCGCTCCGAGAGAAAACACACTACATTTTTAACTCAATCAAGAAGAGACCGATGGCCTACGCGATCAAGTGTCCTTTGCGTAAGTAAGTACATTACCGTAACCTAACACTTTATGAATTTAACTATATTTTTTTACTCAATGGCATCTCTCCAATATATGTAGGGTTTCTCGGACTATGTCGATGAAGGAGGGTCACACAATAACAAAAAGGGCAAGACGCCGAGTATAAGAAATTCACTGCACAAGTGCCTAGCATATATACGCTTAATTTTTTGACATCTAATCTTCGTGTGTTAATTTCTTTTTCTCTCTTCACGTTGTCATCAATGTATAACATGACTGTAAGGCTTCTATGTCATGCAACACATGTTGGTTGTGGTCGCGGCTCACACCTTTTCCTAAGGTATATGTACATGCATACTTAGCCTTTCACATACAAATTTTGAAACTTAAATTCATGCACTCATTTATGTTTTGCAGATGATCAATATCCCGAGAAGAGCTTAGACAAAGAAAGCACTCAACAATTTACGAGATCACTTATGCCAATGGTACTCGTTAGAAGTTATATCGAGGACGGTAGGTTTAGAGATCCCAAGCGCCCTACTAGTCCATATGGAAACAATATTAATTGTATATGTCAATGTGATATATATGCACGTGTAATCGATTGTTAAGCATGTTTGTGTTTGTATGTTGTGAACGAATGGGCTATATGTATTGCAATTTACGATTCGTGTTCGTGAATGTGATATGTGCATTCTGTGTTATGTATTGTCAATGTGATATATATATGCCCAATGTTAATATGTGTGTTATTTTGGATAATATGCAAAATTGAAACACTTCATGAGGGTCATCGTAATCGGTTCTTATGAGGAACTGACAGATGACCTCTCATCGTAATCGGTTCTTTTAAGAAAGCGATTGTGATGACCACATTAGTAGAATCGGTTCTTTTACGGGCTTTATAGTGATAACCATACCATTACAATCGGTTCTTGGAATAAAGCGATTGTGATGATACATTATCGTAATCGGTTCTTTAAAGGAAGCGATTTCGATGACTTCATTAGAATCGGTTCTTTTCTAACCGATTCGATAACGCAGTTATCGTAATCGGTTCTACAAAAGAACCGATTCTAATGAGGGGTCATCGAATCGTTTTTAAAGGAAGCGATTTCGATGACTTCATTAGAATCGGTTCTTTTGCGAAACCGATTCGATAACGCATTATCGTAATCGGTTCGCAAAAGAACCGATTCTAATGAGGGGTCATCGTAATCGCTTTTAAAGAACCGATTCGATGACCTTTATCGTAATCGGTTATTAGAAAAACCGACAGATAATGTGTTCATCGTAATCGGTTTGATCTAAGAACCGATTCTAATGAGGATTTATCACAATCGGGTAAAACCGATCGTGATAACTCCACCTCATCACTATCCAAAGACTTCGTATCGCCACTTGAACCGATTGTAATGACAAAAAAGAACCGATTCTGATGTACAATTCTGTAGTAGTGAGCTCTCTTTCGACTCTTGTAAGTGTGGAGGTGCTCTGGAAATCCTGCCTTCCAGGAACCTTAACCCCGACACCTCATGTCCGTCCAGATGCTTCTTGTTTCCTGGGCACATGTTAGTTCGTCGCTCTCCTATCCGGTGGAATGTTCCTTGGGAAGACTCGACGACACCTCCGGACCCTTTGCGAGATTGCTTCGCCATCGCTATTTCGAAGGATAAGCCCCACCAGACGTGACACTTGCCCTCGCTAGCACATAGTGCTTGACTCGGCCTCGATAGTCCTGCCAATTGACTTGTACCACCGATTGTAGTGATTCTCGCTTCTCGCCTCCCATTGAGGGATTTTACCGCACTCCACCCGCACCAAGTCCGTGTGGATGGATGTTCCTCCTTCCGATGTTTATGTGGTCCTCGCTGGACTTCTTTGCTGCTTCACTTTGCTTTATCGACACAAATTCATCCCAATATGGTTCTAGGTTTGGGTAGTCCCCGATGGCCGACCGGTTTTTCTTCACATAAGTAGTATTCAGCCTGACCTTGAAGTTCCTCTATGCCGCATCCATGGTCATCAACGCATCCCGACGACGCGCGTGTTCATCTTCTTCGGGAATTCAAGGTTTGTTTGAGCTCCGCCCATAGATCCGCTTTGATGGTATCAGGCACTTTGTGCCGATCCAGAAAGGTGATTGGCACTCTCTCCCTTGCGATATACCCGCAGGTTGTTCTGTACTTTGCTACGAACTTTGGCAGTGCAATTGGGGCCCAGCATCTGAGACCTCCGAGATGGTATACCGGCCTTCGGGCTTCTTATTTCTTCCTCGGCCACGAGGTCTTGCCACGGGTACGTCAACATCGGCGACAATAGCGGTAGAGTCTTCAACAACAGCGGTGATGTCTTCAGCGTTGGTTGGGTGGAGGTTGAGGAACCTGCTAGGGCTAGGGCTAGGGCTCGGGCTCGGGATGGAATGCTCCTCCATATCAGGCTTTGATGTGCGAACTAAAAGAGGTAAAGTATGGAACCATTAGAATTAGGCGGTCATTTGGGTTAAGTACGGAAGTTTTACTCTGAAAACTAGAAATGAGAGTAATCGAGACAATGTGTTACCTAGTGCTTTAATTAAAACTTTGATTAAAACTTTGTTAATTAGGAAATGTGTAGCATTAGATAAAGCTATTATCATCTCATCTACGTTTGTTTGAAAACATAAAAGTTGTCGTTAGCCTTGTCTCCAAATGACATGGAGTATGGACAACAGTCATATTCTACCCTTGTAACATGCCCTAAGAATTTTTTAGTGTTCCAAATAACACTCGATTATTGTGTCAGAACTGAACTTGATGACCATTCCAAACATTCACACCTAAAATTGCCTAGCCATATGATAGAATGGCCCCTAAATTTCAGCATCAAATCCAATTTAACCCTTCAGCTATTTGAGGGGGGAAATTAGCAGCCAAATTTTAAGTTATGTCTGGATATTATGTTCTGTTAATTTGTCCAAATAGAAAGCTATGCTGGAGCATGTCATCCAATAAAACTATTTCCCATTCTCTCCATAGAAACAAATTAAAAGACAGCTAACTGATCTCCTGGGTCTAATTTCCTTCCTCAAAAGTTGAGGACCTAGACTCATTCTTTTAGAAGGCTGAACAACAAATTTGATACATATTAACATTGTAAAACTCCATAAATACTACATTCAAAATATTCTGCACTAGCATATGTGCAGTAAGTCAGGAAATCCCTCTAAAAGGGAAATATAAACCATATGTTTGCTTAAGCAATGCACTACCTAACCAAAAGAAACTGCAGCATCAAGTGTCTTCTCGAAGAGCAAAAAACAAAACAAAAAAGACATCAACTTCGAATTGACTAGAGTGGAGTAATAAACAATCAGCATATTATTAGTCAATTGATCAATAAAAATTACAGTCTTACACAACACTCCTTTTCATGAACCAGAGATGATTCTCACCAAGTTTGGCCACTCAAAGTTGCAGCCAATCTTATATTATACCTTCAAATAAGTCAGCCTCTTAGTGAGCTAACACACTAGTGAATTTGCGAACAGAGGAAACTAGTGGGGAAGAGAATGCGATAAAATAAGTTATAGGGGTGTTTTTCCAAATTCAGAATGACTACACTTGAGATCTCTACAATTAATTAATATTTATCGCATCCTAATTAATTAATATTTATCGCATCTGAGTCATGAAGATTTGCTGCCAGCTATGATTTATTAAAAATGGCTTCCATTTTTGTCAGCAGATACATGCCTTCCACATTCTATAAAATGGAGTAGATCTAGAAAAAAAAGAACAACACTTGAGATCTCTACAATGGAACAACTAATACATCTTAGAGTGACTATTTTCTTGTCATATCTTGTTCTAACTACAGGAGTAAAAGCGCAAAGATACACAGAACATGGAGAAAGTGATAGCCGACATTTCGCCAACGGACATGTCAACAAGACCATTCAGGTATTTATAAAAAAAATCATTTCCATTGGAAATCTTAACAACAAAGCTAGTGGTTAACAAGCAATGAAAATCTTGCAATAGACTGAAGATGGTGATGTGTTTGATTGCATGGACATAAATCAACAGCCAGCTCTTCATCATCCAATGTTGAAAGATCACATTATACAAGTAAGTTACTATTTAACGTCTTGCTTCTCCTCTATATGTTCAAAAAATTGTTTGTGTTGGCAACCTTTCTATTATTATTTGTCCTTAGTTTTACCTTTCTTACAAAAATATCTGAAAATTAAATGATATAGCACAATTCCTGGTTTTTGACTAAAAATAGTTTGATTGGACATAAAATTTGGTCATTATCATAGCAAGATGAATTAAACAGATAACTTCACGAAAATATATAAAAAAGAAGATAAATACGGTTGACGCCAAGGCGTCAAGGCGTCGAAAGGCGTCGGGCGGCGCGTCGGGCGCGTGCGCGCGTCGGGAGGGCGACGCAAGGCGGCGCAAGGGCGGCGGCGCGCGCGCGCGCGCTGGGCGGCGGGCTGCGCGCGCGAAAGGTCGTCGGGGTGGCGATCGTGGCGGTGTTTGCGCGGACGGCGCGGCGCAGCAGGAGTTTAGGAGTTTAGGGTGCGTCGGAAGAGATGAGAGTTTAGGGTTTAGGGCACTCGGTGAGGAGAGAATGTACCGACTTTCATATATGGGGCATATTATCAGTGGCGGTTCTTCATAAGAACCGCCACTATACCATTATCTGTGGTGGTTCTTCAAAAGAACCGCCACTGATACACATATCTGTGGCGGTTTGTATAAAAAACCGCCACTAATACATATATTATCTGTGGCAGTTCTTTATATGAACCACCACAAATAAGTGTATCAGTGGCGGTTCTTGTGATGAACCGCCACTGATAATTGTATTAGTGGTGGTTCTTGTGAAGAACCGCCACTGATATATTAATGACCCTATATAATCCTAATATATTAATGACCTTATATAATCCTAATAAATATTACATACCCTATATAATCCTGCTAAATATTACATACCCTATATAATCCTAATATAGTAATGACCATATATAATTCTAATATAGTAATATACCCTATATAATCCTAATATATACCCATATTTCCATTACTCCACACAAATGCATAACACCACATTTCCATTACTCCATACAAATGCATATTGTTTACATCACATTGCCATTACTCGTATGTAGCTAATTATTTTCTTTCACAATTTGCCCTTCTTCATGATCGTCACGATGATAGGTAGCTTCCTGAGTGGTTTCTTCCTCGAGCCTGATGTTACCATCTACGAAAGGAGGCAACTCATCAAACTGGTTGTACTCATCCTCATCCACGACATTCTCAACTCCGACGATCCTTCTTTTTCCCTGAAGAACTACATGACGCTTCTTATCTGCCGGGTCGATTACATAGAAGACTTGTGCTACTTGCTTCGCAAGTATGAATGGTTCGTCTCTGTATCCGACATGTTCGATGTCCAAAGTAGTGAAGCCGTACTTGTCCACCTTGACACCCTTTGGGAGTTGTACCCAACGACATCGAAACATCGGGATCTTAAAAATACAATAGTCGAGCTCCCAAATCTCTTCTATGAACCCATAGAAGCTACTCTTCTTACTACCTGTGTTGTCATAGGCATCTATGCGGAAACCACTATTTTGGTAAGTGCTTTTGCTATCCTGAGATCTCGTGTAAAAGGTATATCCATTTATGTCGTATCCTTGCCATGTCAAGATTGTACCTGATGGCCCTTTTGCCAACCACCTCAACATAACACTCGTTTCTTTCCTAGTCATATGCTCTTTGAACCAATGATTGAACAAACGGTTATGCTCTTTTGTTACCCAAACCTTTGATCGTCCACGATGTTCCTCTCATAGCTTATCCTTGTGCATGTCCGTATACGAGGACACCTCAACTGACTGTTGCAAGACTGTGAAATAAGCTTTTTCGAACAATCCATGATCGTAAGAATTTGTTGATTTCCTTCTAATCATCCCTTTCCCAGCTAGCCTACCCTCATGGCGAGATACAGGCACTCCTACCGCCACCCTCCATGTAATCCACGCAAAACTCGATAACCTCCTCAGTTGCATAACCTTCCACAATGCAGCCCTCCGGCCGAGATCGATTGCGTACATACTTCTTCAGGATACCCATGTACCTTTCGAACGGGTACATCTGATGCAGGAATACGGGGCTACATACACTTATCTCATTCACAAGGTGAACAATGAGATGAACCATTATATCGAAAAATGATGGAGGGAAATACATCTCTAGCTGTCATAGTGTCTTGACCACATCATTCTGCAGTTCAAAAAGTCCAATGGGATCGATGACCTTTTGTGAAATCGTGTTGAAGAAGAAACACAACCTCATGATTGCCTCTCGGACCTTTTCAGGCAAAATACCTCTAATTGCAATAGGAAGCATTTGTGTCATCATCACATGACAAACATGAGACTTCATGCCAGTTAACTTCAAATATTTCATCGAGACCGCTTGATGCTTATGAGTAACCGACAGAACTTTCACACCATGCAAGCATTTGCAAAGGTCTGTTCTCTCTTTCTTTGATAGAGTGTAGCAAGCTGGGGGAAGGTAAAGTCGGCCTTTCCCAGTGTCTTGAGGATGTAGCTCAGCTCTGATTTTCATATCTTCCAAGTCCCTTCGTGCCTTCAGTCCGTCCTTAGTTTTGCTAGGAATATTCAGCAAAAGACCAATCAAGCTATCACATACATTTTTCTCTACGTGCATGACGTCTATGCAGTGTCGAACTTATAAGTCCTTCCAATAGGGCAAGTTCTAAAATATCGAACTCTTCTTTCACGTGGTCTTCTCAGTACGAGACCTCGATTTATTATTACTATCTCCCTTTCCAAATACAACATTAATATCCTTAACCATATCATATACCTCTTCCCACGACGAGGCCTTGAGCTATACCATCCTCTTTGTCCCGTCGAATTGTTTCTTCATATTGCGGTAGGGGTGATTCTCGAAGGAACCTACGGTGATGCATGTACACGCTTTTCTCGAGTTATTGAGCCACACACTAGCGGTTTCATCCATGCACTGGGGCATGCTTTGGCCCCTTTACAAGATTTAACCGAATAGGTTACCAAGGGCGGAAATCATTGATGGTGCAAAACAACAATGCGCGTAGGATGAAGTACTCGCTTGTACTCATCCCATACCGCACACCTTCGCTCCATAGTATCATAGGATCTTCCACCAATGGTTGTAGGTATACATCAATATCATTGCCAGTTGTCTCGCCCTTGGATATGCAAATGACATCATAATGTACTTTCGCTTCACACAACCAAGGAGGAAGGTTGTAGATACAGAGAGTCACGGGCCAAGTGCTATGAATACTACTCATGTTACCGAAAGGATTCATTCCATCTGTACTCAACCCAAACCTTATATTCCTCAGTTCATTCCCGAAGTCCTTCCTAAAAAGCCTATCGATGGTTCTCCACCGCGTAATCACAGGTGTCTCAGCTTTTCATCCTTTTTACGCTCTTCTGAGTGCCATCGCATCAATTGGGCGTGCTTTTTGTTTCCAAATAAATGCTTCAACCTAGGTATTACTGGTAAATACCACACCACTTTAGCGGGAGCTCCTTTCTTCACCACGATGCCCTCGTTGTCATGGCCTTTACGCTTGTATCGCGATGATTTGCACACCGGACATACATGCATGTTTGTATACTTTTTGTGATAGAGTATACAATCGTTTGGACATGCATGTATTCTTTCTACTTCCAATCCCAATGGACATACAACCTTCTTAGCTAAATAAGTGGTTATCGCAATACGCTTCCATCCGAAGCATGTCCGCTAAGAGATGTAATAGCGCCGTGAAACTCTTATCGGACCAACCATTGCTTGCCTTCAATTTTAGAAGTGAAAGCACGGTGTGCAACTTTGTGTATTCCTCCTTGCAACCCGGGAACAAAGGTGTGTCCGAGTCGTCCAACAAACCCTTGAATTGATTAAACTCTCTTTGACTAGTGTAGTTCAGTTTTGCATCGCGCAACATCTGAGCAAGATTATTATCGTCATCAATGTCCAACTTATCCTCATCAGATCCATAACCGATGTCAGCTACCATAATGTCTTCTCCATCATCCAATACGTTATTACCTTCATATATGTTTTCCTCTTCACCGTGACTTGTCCAACGTGTATAGCCAAGTACAAAACCCCTTCGAATCAAGTGCAAGTGGATGTGCTCTTTGTCTGAAAACATTTTCTCATTCTTGCAATCAATGCATGGACAATATATGTACTCCGTCTTCTTGTGCAACTTGTTCTCCTCAGCGGCTCTTAGAAAAGCAGATACCCCATCGATGTAATCTCGGCTGTAACGGTTCGCATTGTACATCCATCTCCAGTCCATCTAAAATTAATTAACATATAAAAATTGATTAAAAAACTAATCTAATTACTTATCATCTTAAGGAGCTAGATAATAAATTCATCATCTGAAAAAGATGAGCACCTACCAAATTAACTAAAATTTCATGTATATTAATATCCACTAATCTTAATCAAATAAATTTAATATATGCAAGATGTATATTATATGTGCACACTAATGGAACCAAATTAATAGTAATTAAAAAAACTAATCTAATTACTTATCATTTAAAGGAGCTAGATAATAAATTCATCATCTAGAAATGATGAGCACCCACCTACCAAATTAACTAAAATTTCATGTATATTAATATCCAATAATCTTAAATAAATAAATTTAATATATGCAAGATGTATATGTCCGTACACTAATGGAACCAAATTAATAGTAATTAAAAAACTAATCTAAATACTTATCCTCTAAACAAACTAGATGATAAATTCATCGTCTAAAAATGATGAGCACCCACCTACCAAATTAACTAAAATTTCATTTATATTAATATCCAATAATCATAATTAAATAAATTTAATATATGCAAGATGTATATGTCCATGAAAGGACAGGGGATGTCGTCTAGAGGGGGGTGAATAGGCGAATTAAAATATTTAAAACTAAATTGCAGCGGAATAAAAATTTGCAATAAATAAAATCTCCGAGGGTCTAAGTCCGAGTGTTCGGACTTTTATCCGGATACTCGATATGTTCGGATCGTCTGGTCGAGTCCGGATACTCGGATTAGACCCGAGGATCGAGACCGAGTGTCCAGGACTTATCTCCGGATACTCCAAAATGTTCGGACTATCCGGGTTCAGGAGTCAGGATACTCCGGATTTAAGACCTCGAAATGAGATTTTAAATCCTCGCAATTTTTCAACAATCAACTTGAATACAAAAGATCTAAATGCTATCAGTACTGGGATGATGTAGATCTAGAGCCAAACACAACAATAGAGTAGATCGGGCAATTTCAAGATTCATAATCAAATACTAAAGCAAGAGTAAGAAGCAAACTTGGAGACGATGATTTTTCAACCGAAGTTCGGATCCTTGAGGGATCCTACGCCTCGCTGAGGCGGCTCGGTCACACTTGAGCCGTGGTCTCTTTCAACCCTCTTCCTCCCTGTTGCACAAATGCACTCGCGGTCTTCACTCCTTTGATTCCTTCCCTTACGGAGACGGAACCGGCCTTCACAAACTTCCCACGGCCAACCACACAAAGCTCCGGTGGCACGTAGGCGACCTCCTAGCCGTCTAGGAGTCCTCAACCTCAAAGAGTAACAAATGCTCACGAAGAACAAGCTTGGAGATGAAATCAAGTGCTCAATCAACTCAAAACTCACTCAACCTAGCACCTCACTTCTCAAACTCTTCCCAACCCTTCTCACCAAGGGGATCACTTAGATCTAAGGGTAAAGAGGTGTTTTGGGGGCTCAAGAACAAGGGTATAGCACCTCTAATCAACAGGGTAAAAGCCTCTTCAAAATGAGGGAGGATGGGGCTATAAATAGAGCTCTCTCAAAAACTAGCCGTTGGAGACAGCTACGCACAACCCGGAGACTCCGGATAAATACCCCGGACACTCCGGACTAATTCAACCCGGAGTGTCCGGACTTAACACCGGATACTCCGGACCAACTGAGAGCAGCCACCGAGGGTGTCAACCCGGAGTGTCCGGACCAAATGTCTGGATACTTCGGATTGTCCGAACAGCACTGAGCAGCCCGACGAAAACGAGCATAACTTTTGACTCCGGACTCCGATTTCAGAGATCTTGGACTCTACCGAAAGCTAAGAACGAGGGCTACACAACCAACAAGGTCTCACTACCCAAAAATCAAAGGATAAACATAGATTTCACAAAGAATCCAAGGGAGACCTACAACCCTCACTTTTCGGCACCACCAACACCACTTTCTTTCTAAGTTTCACAAGGATGGATCACTTGAGCACTTAACACATCTAAAAGTCATTCGACATCGCATCCCTCTTAATAGTACGGCAATCCTTAGACTCAAATTAAATCAAAGATAATATAAGTCTAGAAATAGTCACTTGCTGTCTTCTTTCTTAATGTCGGTGCATGAAGACCTTCACCATTTAATTGATGACATCTTCGCCTTGTCTAACTCGACTCGATTCACCTCATGAGACTCTCATCCTATCAACCTTGACTTGATCATCCTCTCTGACGATCTCCACGCCAAGTCGATCTTGACTTAGTCCTCAACTCTTGGTGACACCGCCGTATTGTTGACTTCAGCTTAACGATCATCCTCCAAGATACCTTGGTCATCATACACATACGGGACCTAAGTCTTTCCAATCCACTTATGATAGACATTAGTCCCAAAAGCTCAATAGATATAAACAAGTTGATATTTGTGAACAATTGATTACAACAAGTGTTTCATATAAGGAAGCACAACATAAATGGAAACACTTGACATAAGAAATGTTCTCTACTAAGTACATCATGATGAATATGTAATTGATCTATATGCACTAGAGAGATAATTGCCAATATGATGAATCAATTAAATCATGGCAAGGATCACAGTCTTTACTTAAATGAAGCACATGATAGAATATACACGAATTGTACATGTGCAAATAATATTTGGAATAAGAGTAAATATGTGATCCAACACTAGATTAAACTTCACTAAGAGAATTGCATGAGAAGATATACAATTAAAACATGCATGCACCAAGTCAATCTATAGCAATATGAAGTTTAACTCTAGTTAATACATGCATGCTAAAAAACAAAGCACATAATGAACTCAAATGAATATATATGCACAAATAAATATGACATGAACCAATGTGCATATATATAATCAACATGCTACTTGGAGTTCACTATGTATTTGCACGAAAGGAATGCAATAACAAATATATAAGAGATACCGAAATTGCATACCTTATCTTTGCTTAACCATCCCACTTGATTTTCCTCTAAAAGATGAGACTGATACTCAACTCGGCAATAACATGTTAGTCTCATAGCAATATAATCATATTAGAGGTTTGTCATTTGTTAAGCACTAAGTTAAGCATTTACTCAATTTCATAGATTATCATTATATGTGTTTGTCATTAATCACCAAAATAACATAAGTGCCTAGATGCACTTTCAGTCCACACTAATGGAACCAAATTAATAGTAATTTGGTAACTAATCTAATTACTTATCATCTAAAGAAGCTACATAATAAATTTATCATCTACCAAATTAACTTAAAATGCAATTTATATTAAATATATGCTTGATCATAATTCATCATCTATAAAAGGAACACAACATCATCTAATGAAACTAGCTAGGAAATAAATTCATCAACTACAAAATGGTAGGTAAATAAAAAAACAAAATCTAAACTTTTCATCTCATCTAGATATAAACCTTAATTAAACTAGGTTTAAAATTTTAATTGCAACAAGATTAACACAAATCAAGAGAGGAGAAAAAATAACTCACCAAGGAACAACTAGAGGAAGTACAAGCACAAGAATTGGAAAAAACGAAATCTGAAAATTAGAAGTTTTGGTTTGCTCTCGGGAGGAAGAAGACCAGTGCTGCTACTGACCACCTATTTATAGGCAATATTATCCGTGGCGGTTTTTAACTAGAACTGCCACAGATAACATTATCTGTTATCTGTGGCAGTTCTATCCTTGAACCGCCACTGATAATACATTATCTGTGGCGGTTCTAGGATTGAACCGCCACGGATAATCCAATAGTATCAGTGGCGGTTCTATCCTCCAACCGCCACTAATGATGTATTTGTTATCAGTGGCGGTTCTATCCTCGAACCGCCACTGATAATTCATTATTAAAGCATTATCAGTGGCAGTTCGACGATAGAACCGCCACGATATTCTTCCCGCCATTTTCAATATAGAACCGCCACGGATAATTATATTTGTGTTGGTTCGGAAAAAAACCGCCACAAATAGACCGTCACCTATTGCAGGTTTTGGCGTAGTGACAGTGAACCAATTCCTGCCCACATGGTATAAACCAGATTTTTATGAAAATAATACATCTAACTAATGTTGGCGCACCAAAGACTCCCATAACCGCGGAAAAGGCTTATTGAAAAGTTTTACGCTCTGCATAGGTGTGGCGACCCTCCTTTTTGGTACAGAATACCAAGAAGGATGATCTATGTGCATACAGTACTAGTCTCATGATTAGTGCCTAGTACACACATTTACAATAATTGGAATCACAACTATACACAATATTATTAAAGCGGAAGCTATTGATACAGGGTAGTCTTACAATTTAAAGTATATTGTAGCAGAAGAAGAAAAGTCTTATAGTGTACCCATCCAATGCTCAGGCAACTGACAAGGCATAAATCCTAGAAAAACTCGCTAAGATAATTCCCGCATCTTGTGTCAAAGTACATATCGTCTGGAGGTTCACTATCCTCACCTAAAACCAACAAATAAGCAAGGGTGAGTACTTTCGTACTCAGCAAGGCTTAATGTGGTATTTGCAAATGCAGTAATTCAGGCCATGCCAAAAAAGGTTTCTACGGTTAATTTGCATAAAGCGAGATTGAACTTTTATAAAACAAGTAGTAGTTTGCAAACGGAATTTGTGAAAGCAAATTTGACTGATATGAAAGTAATGAGTACGTAGAGCATAGTAACAACTCACAGTCCTTCATGACGTGAGCATCGAGACGTACAATTCCTGCCAAAACATGGCACAACACCATTCTTTGCCAACACAAGGCATATCAGATGAAACCAAGCCTTTTTGGAAATAATAAAACATCTAACTATGTGATGACTTTACCAAGTGCCCATGACCGCGGGCGCGGCTTTTCAAAAAGATTAACCCTCTGCAAAGGTATACAGCTTTACCTACAAGAAATGATCAGCTCTTGGTGCAAGCTATTAGCACACTTCCTTTGGTGTGCTGCAGAGTGATCATAACATAACTGTTACATTACCTAGCCCTAGCTTTGCACCAGCCCGGTGACGACAAACCCATAATATAGCAGAAGAACTCAGAGCATAAATATGATGGAACTCCCCATAGTATGGCGTACACCGTTATATCGGCAAATGTTTGTTCCATTATCACCTTGGTGTGGACGTCCCTTCGAGCAATCCATAAGGAGATAGCCCGTACTACTCCAGCCTTCCAATGTGCAAAGCTAGTTCTAAGTAACTTAGTAGGTTAAGGCTGTCCCATACCAGCACTTGTGGTTGTACGGATTTCTTGGCTTGAAAACAACCCATAGTTCGGTCCTTAATCTGACACGGGCGATAATCTCCCCCTACACTACGTGCAAGTCCATGCACCTACGGCTATTGCCAGTAATCGCTCGCGTGTAAACCATAG
Organism: Otatea glauca; assembly: GCA_036346275.1. Lineage (NCBI taxonomy): Eukaryota > Viridiplantae > Streptophyta > Magnoliopsida > Poales > Poaceae > Otatea > Otatea glauca. Next base: position 142,181 of record JAYEVK010000188.1, on the reverse strand, counting down.
TTTTGTTTTGAGTTTTTATACCAAAATACTAGTAATCATCATCACGTCTCAAAATACCAAAGTTTGATCTGATTAGTTTATACAATCTGTTCAACCCAGATTTAAAGCATGTCTAAGCATGATTATTATTCATTGCTTATACCTAAGTTGATATTATATATTGTCTAACCTTAATTTTAGGGTTATCAAGGTTCACATGTCAATACTTATTAAGGAAGTTCCATAAGATAACAGGTATATCTACCAGTACCATAATATAGCGAATTTACAGAAAATACGCGTATGCATAAATTGATTTGATAAAACAAAATGAAAATTAAACACTGGGATCAATATGATCAAAGGGACTTGCTTGTTTATTTCGGTTGTGAAGTCAAAGTTGATTGTTGCAAACTTTGGAATGTCGGAGGCTACATGTAGTTCAATAAAAATATAGAAAATAACAAACTTTAAATAAGGGCAAAAAGAAATGAGATGGAAAATCAAATAGAAACCTACTATACAGAACAAGTGTGATTTCGGTTTAGAGTTGCTCGACTGTATGTGTTTTATTTTGAATTTAAGATGCAAAAATTATTTTGGATTTATAATATTAAGATATAAGACACTTTTGTGCATCTAGTTTCTATCTCTAAATGTTTTCTGATGTTTTATTTAAATACAACCATTTTACGTATAAATTGTGTTGAATCTATTTCTCTGTAGTTAGTTATTCAGTTTCATGTGTTTTCAGAAATTTTTAGTTATTTTTTTCCTTATTTCTTTTCCTCTTCTCTTTTTTTCCTACACACCTTATCCTTTCGGCCAGAAGCTTTCTGGCTTCTTCTAGCTACTTCTCTTCCTCTCCCCTCACTTTCCCCATTTGCTCTGATCTTCCTCTTTGCTACCGAATGTTTTGGCTCTTCCCCACACCCAGCTGATCCACCATCGGCCTGCTCCTCTCCCTATGCCGGATGCCTCCGCCTGCGCCGAGCGCCGCAGAGCGCCACAGCCACCCTCCTTCTCTGGCCTTCCCCTCTCTCTCCCCCGCGTTGGGCACCTCAGTCGGCCTCCTCTCCTTCCAGTGTCGATCGCATCGCCACCCCCCTTGCTCTATGCCGTCGCCGCCGTCTGGTCTCTTCTTCCTCTCGCGCCTCCCTGCCACCGGTTCTCTTCCTACTTCGGCATTGATGTCCCTGGATCCAACACCCTTGGCGTCCTCCTTCACCGGATCTAGCAGCCCCGAGGTGAGTCTCCCCCATATCTCTCTCCTTTCCTTATCCTCCCCTACTCACCCTCTTTTCCCATTCGATTTTGCCCTAGGTCACCGGGGTTCGGCCCTAGCGCTGACGCCCAAATCCACCATCCTCCCCGGCTCCGATGGCGCAGCGGCCATCTCGGCACCGACCATAGCCCGACGGCTTCAACTCCTTCAACTACGGCTCAACCACGGCTAGGGTTCATACCCCCTTCTCTACAAGCTAAGTGTTTTACTTCCCTGCCTTCTACTGCTATTGCTTGTGTCTTTAACCCGTTAATCTTCAGGCAATAAATCAAGCATAGATTATATGTTCTGTGAGTTTTGATGTGATTAGTGTTGATGTGCAGAAGATGAGCCCTTGATGGGATTATGCAAATGTGGATATGCTGGTAGTGAGCAATATATATAGATGACTGACTTATGCTTATTTATTTTGTGTGCCCCGAATGACATGATTCAGTACTGAGCTCTATGTGTATTGGGATTGTGAGAGTTGATGTGTACTGGGCCTCTGTGATTAACTTTGTATGATTCAGAAATTAATCTCTGTGCTCTTGTGTTCATACATGTATGTATAGACTACAATGTTTCTTATGTGCTTCATAGTGATATTTATGCCTATTGATCAATATTTGGTTTCAAAGATACTAGCTTTGTATTAATTCTATTGAGAAGAGACTTTATATGAATTAAATCCTGTTGAGTTGCTGAGCAGCATTATACATATACTTGAATCCTCTGCTAGTGAGATGATTAGTGCTAAAGGGCTGCTTACATTAGGCAATCAGAATATAGTGTTGAACTGATGGTCCATGTCTATGCTCATGTCTTGATCCCTCTAATGGTCATGCTTAGCAATCTTAAATGTACTCTATTTAGTTTTACCTTGTGTTCATCAGGGGTGTATATATGTGTGTGTGTGTGCGTGTGCTTGTTGTATTATGGATTTATTTGGGTTGTTTAGTTAAGATGTATATTTTCCATGCATACTTACTACTGGGATCATCAACTGAAAGTTAGAGGGTTTACTGGAACATGCATTCCTTAGTTTTAGCTTCTCCTAAATTATTTGCAATGACAGACTAAATATACATGCTCATGCTTTGGTCATAATGGGGAATCAACATTCATTTCTATGGAAATGACAAGAAGAAAGGGGTTATACTTTAGACTAAAGCCAGTACCTTGTGAATGCAGGAAAAAGTAAGTGGCAGGGGAGCAGTTGGAGAAAAGGGATAGCCAGCTGAGCTTGGCTTCCTTTCCTTTTCTGACTCGCTCTTGACTTCAACAGAGTAGGGCCATGAGGGCAGAGGACAACATAAAAGAGGTATGTGTGTGGGGAGCTCTATAGGTAAGAAAAGGTAGGCGTGTACATGTTGCTAACCAGCTTGCTTTTTATATGGTGGCCAACAAAAGTCGGTTTGGGGTGAACCCAAAGCCGGGAAAGACAGCTGGGGGTGGAGGTGGCATGCATGCAGTGTTTGGCACACATGCAGCTTGACAGTTGGCCGAAGAGAAGTTGACTGCTACTTGAGGGCTACAAAAAAGACAGGGTGCTGCTTCTGGTGCAATGCAGAATCAGGCAAGGTGCAGAAGTGTAGGTCGATTTTGTGGGTTGAAATTGGAGACCAGGTTGTAATAGTTGGACATTTTCGATTGTAACATTTAGAGGTTTAGATGTATTTTAGAACAGTATGGATAATTGCTTGTATAACATGTTTGAGAGCGTAAAACCTCCAGTGTACTTAGACACTTGTTATTAGTACTAAAGTTTATTGCTCAATTTTCATTTATTGGACAATCTGAGTACGTATGTGTTGACCTTATGTAAGTATCTGTGTATTTGCACTTGAATGATGATGTGGAATATAAGAACCCGGGTACCCTCATGACAAGCCCAAGAGGGAGGCCCAGAAGATACTCCCCGTGTCAGGCCCCGCTGCCGTGCGCAAGAGGACATATCCTAAAGGAAGTTGAACTTATATTTAGATATGATAGATACGGTTGTAATCCGAGTCGTTAATAGGGTAGATAAAGATGTAAACTCTATCCTGTAACCGACTAGAATCTTGTAACCGATCGGAATCTCTTAACCGATCAGGACTCTGTAAGCCACCCCACCCCCGCTATTAAGGGAGAGGGCGGGCAACGAGAGAAGGATCCGATCATCCAAGCATAGAGCGATCAAGCCATAGAGCATAGCACACCTCATATCGCCCAGAGCATATTGCGCTTTGAGCAATCTTAGATCCAAGAGATCTGCATAATCCCAACACACAGGACTAGGGTATTATCTCCTCCGTGAGAGCCTGAACCTATCTAAACCCCTTGTCTTGTGTGACCTTCGAGTTTGATATCTAGCGCCTACCCCATAAATTTATTGCCGACTACAAAAGTCGACAGTTGGCGCGCTGTAGTAGGGAAGCGCTATAGTCTTTTCCCACGCACTGATGGCGAGAATCGGTGGATTCGCCGCCACCTTCGCCTCCGCCAGCCTTCCGCCGAAACTCGACTTCGCCGCAGATGCGCTACGGAGAGCTTGTCCGTTCGGTCCAAAACCAGATCCGATCTGGTAAAGATCAGGCCAACCCATCTCAGGTATGTCACTTTGACTTGGCCGGCAAACCAGTCGGTGTCGCGAGGAATTGCTACGATCATCGTGGCATCTTCGCGATAGAAGAGCAGAAGACCGATCTCCAACGCCAACAAGAAGAACAGGAAGCTGCGGGGGAAGATCGTCTTCGTAAGGGTAAGGAGGTGCAGGTGCAATCGCTTCGATCTCGCGGCCGCAATGTCCGCGAGGACCTCTTTGCCTTAAAAACAAAATAGAAAATCAATTACAAAAGAAAATGCTCAACCTTGAGGAAGTATCCAGGTTGGGAGATCAAGCCGTTTTCCGCACGCCAATGCAGAACGTCGTCGCCTCCAAGACGCTTCTCGACAAACTGGACCCGATGATTGCATCGGATAGCCCGCCGGCCCCGATCGTGGCCCAGATCAAGGCCATGGTGATGGCGGCTGCAATTTAGCGAAATTAGGAAAAGCCGGTAGGTGAAGCGCACTTGCGCTCCCACGCGGCTTTCGACACGGCCACGAGCCTACGCCTGCGCCCCGAGTGCCACCTTCGGCATGGCCACGAGCCTACGCTGCGCCCCGAGCGCCACTTTCGGCACGGCCACGAGCCTACTCCTGCGCCCCGAGCGCCACCTTCGGCACGGCCACGAGCCTACGCCTACACCCCGAGCGCCACTTTCGGACGGCCAGAGCCACGCCGCGTTCCCGAAGCGCCACCTTCAAGACGCCACGAGCCTACGCCGCGCTTCGAAGCGCCACCTTCGCGACGCCATGAGCCTACGCCGCGCTTCGAAGCGCCACCTTTCAGACGGCCACGAGCCACGCCTGCGCCCCGAACGCCGCCTACAACTCATCTACAAGCCTTCACCTGCGCCCCGAGCAAAGATGGCACGATCGTCGACAACATATGGAGCATAAAGCAGCTAAGTCGCGTTTTACTCAATTATGTCATTATAAATAAAATTGTTGACTTTCCTGACTTGCTACTTAGTTGACCCACAACTAAGCAAAGAAGTCGGGGCGACACCTAATAGTGTGCGCTATGCACATCTTTTCTCGAGTTGTATTTTTCTTCTTTGCTTAACGATTGCAAGTGAATCCGAAAGCGATAACTCCAAGTTGTGAAGCTCTGACCCCATGAACGGCAAACTTTAGTCACCCAAACACACGTGCTTGGGAAAAAGAGCCATGAGCCGACTCCCAACGCCGGGGCTAGACTAGTCGGGCAGAGTGCTTAAACAAAAAGAGTCAAACCACTCGATGAATTCAAAATCAATAAGGAAAAAGAGTAAAACTCTAAAATTATATATACACCAATGGACATCACATCCGAAAGTGAATTGTTTTTACATTGCCTAAGTTCTCGCATATACATGATTTCGTGGCTACTAAATTTAGATACGACGTGTGAGCTAACGCTTCAACGATTTACATCAAGAACTTCGCGATTTAATGAATTTAAAGGAGCGGCGCTGAATTTTGCCTTGAGCGGAAAAACGCTTTTGACTTCGATATCGCTTGGGATACAAGATGTCCCAAGATGAGCCGATCGCCATAATTCCAATAATGGGGCTAGGAACCACTCGTAAAATTTAACGCGTGGAACTCTATTGAGTCCTTCACGATCTCTTTGCCTACAACAGGCACAACATCGTAAAGGAAAACTAGTCGAAGTCGCATCAAGAACTAGAAGCACTCGGCGTGAAGCATGACTCGGTTGGTGCGCAACTGTGAAGGAGGCAACTCGATCGCAAAGGACTCGGGGGCTACTGTGGAATATAAGAACCCGGTACCCTCATGACAAGCCCAAGAGGAAGGCCGGAAGATACTCCCAGCGTCGGGCCTTTTTGCGGCGCAAGGGGACATATCCTAAAGGAAGTTGAACTTATATTTAGATATGATAGATACGGTTGTAATCCGAGTCGTTAATAGGGTAGATAAAGATGTAAACTCTATCCTCAGAATCGACTAGAATCTTGTAACCGATCGAAATCTCTTAACCGATCAGACTCAGAAGCCACCCCACCCGCGCTATATATAAGGGAGAGGCGGGCAACGATGTATGATCCGATCATCCAAGCATAGAGCGATCAAGCCATAGAGCATAGCACACCTCATATCGCCCAGAGCATATTGCGCTTTGAGCAATCTTAGATCCAAGAGATCTGCATAATCCCAGCATACAGGACTAGGGTATTATCTCCTCCGCGAGAGCCTGAACTTGTCTAAACCCCTTGTCTTGTGTGACCTTCGAGTTTGATATCTAGCGCCCACCCAATAAATTTATTGCCGACTACAAAAGTCGACAGATGATAAACTGTGTTTTGATTTCTCTGAGATTGGTTGTATGGAGATGTGTAATACCATGCTGGAATTGCATTTGAGTGTGTGCATATAACGTGTGTGTGTGTATATATATATATTTCTATATATTTATACTTGTGATTTCTAGAAAGAGAAATAGTGTGCTGTCTGTCTTTGTTTTAGCAAGATTGTATGCTGCTGATGTGATAAGGATGGGGAACATGATTTAAGGATGTTAGTTTTGGTAGGTCTTTTGCAGGGTTGTGATGAATTTGCATAAGAACCAATTTGTGAATTCAACTGTTATTCTTGACCCTTTTGGTATAGGAATTTGTTTGTTTGATTTTGAAACTTAAAATTAAACATTCACAAATTTTATCCATTAAAAGCTTTTCATTAAATGGCAGGGCCTAGAAAAAGTTAATAAACAGAGAGAACTTCAACTCATGGCTAAAATTCATATTTAAGTCACATTTCAAACTCAAAATTTTATTTTAGTCATTTTTTTAAATTTTGAATTCTTATTTTATTTGTTTTTAAATTTCTCGGGATGTTACAATAGGTGTACAACATTACCCACCAGAAATGAGCAACCCCTTTTGCCTGGCCAATAACACACTTTCTTTGGTGTGTTGGCAAGGAGAACGTAATATAATCGTTACATTACCTAGTTCTAAATTTGCACCAGTCCGGTGACGATAAACCCATACTATAGTGGTAAAAGATATTTGTACCATCATTGTACGACAAATGGTTATACACCCCATTGTCTAGCTTCTCCCCATAGCTTGGCGTACACCGATGTATCAGCAAACGTTATTCCCAACACCTCGGTGTAGGCATCCATCTGAGCAATCATTCACTGAAATCCCGTACTACTACAGCCTTTCAATGTGCAAAGCTAGTACTAAGTAACTTGATAGGTTAAGGTCGTCCCATATCTACCTTGTGGTTGTACGGTATTTATTGGATTTAATGAACACCATGTTCGGTCCTTAATCCGACCTGAGCGATAAATCTCCCCCTACACTACGTGCAAATCATATACACATTCGGCTATTGCCAGTAATCGCTTGAGTCAAAACCATAGTTTTATTTTTATTTTTAATAAATTATTATTGAGCGTGCTATGTGTATGCTTATTTCTAAAGTATAGTAAGCAGATGCATGTATAAACAAGTATACCCATTTGGTTTTCAATGAGTGTTAGTCCAAAACCTAGGGTTATCACCTACCATTATTGATTAAAGAAAGCCATCAATGAAGGTTATATTTACTAGTACCCACAATATAGCAATGTGTAATAAACATAACGCATGCATAAAAGATTTGACAAATCATTTTAAAAAGCTGGGATCAATATGGTCAAAGGAGTGTTTGCCTTGCTGATTATCGTCGAAGTTAAAATCGGGGTCGTTAGCAATAGATCCTGTGGTGTCGGGTTCTACACGTCGATTGATGGAAATATAGCAAATAATAAATTTCAATAAAGGCAAAAAAATAAGATAGAAAATCAAATAGAAACTTTGTAGGATCGATATACACTAATATAGTAATTAGAGAGGGGAGAATGATTGCACGGAAGCTAAAACCAATTTTTTTAGTGATTCTCAAAACACCGCTAAACGAATTATGAAAAATTGCTTCGGTTTCCACGAAAACAGATTGATATAAGTTCACTAAAACAGAAATTTCCAAACATCCCACCGTTGGATTGACATGAAATTTGGACTGTAGAGATTTAATTTTAAAACTAACCCAATAAGAATCCGCTCAATCGGATCAACGGATGTAAAGTTATGACCTTCGCAACACTACAAGAAACAGAGAAAAATTCGTGGGTTTTTTAAATTCGTGGGCCCAAAAAAAACTCACAAATTTATTTATTTAAATTTGTCGGTTTGTATAAAACCCACATTTTTAATTAAATTCGTGGGCCAAAATGAAACCCACGAATTTAATCATTTAAATTCGTGGGCCAGAAGTTACTCACGAATTTAAACATTTAAATTCGTAGGCCAAAAATTACCCACGAATTTAAAAATTTAAATTCGTGGGCCACGGTAATTCTCACGAGTTTAACAGGGGTAAAAAAATAAAACTACGGGCCTGCAGCCCAGCACGCACCCAGCCGACGCTGCCTCACCCGCCCGCGCGCCGCCGCCCGCCCGCGCCCCGCCCCGCCCTGGCCTGCCGTCCCGCCCTCCCGCCGGCGCCGCTGCCCGCTCGGCCGTCCGAGACCCCGCCCCGGCCATGGCAGCCGCAGGAGGAGGGGCTCCGCGAGATCTGCAGCCTCCTCGAGGCCCACATCTCCCCCAACTCCGACCAGGCCCGCATCTGGCACCAACTCCAGCACTACAGCCAGTTCCCCGACTTCAACAACTACCTCGCCTTCCTCCTCGTCTGCGGAGAGGTCATCCCCTTCCTCCTCCCCTCCCCCCCACCCCAACCGCTCGCTTCTTTTCATAGCCATGCCGTCGCCCTAGGGTTTTGGGCTGCTCACGGATGCTCCGATTATATATAGGATGCCTTCGCCATTCTGTGCTGTTTTGATCTAAAACCACACGACGCTATTCTGTTTGCTATGTTTTCGGGGGCTTTAGAGCTTGCTCTTGCTGCGTTTCATTGCTAGGCTAGAGCTCTATTTACTTGCTATATATATGAGGAGGTGCGATTTGCTTGCTGCTGGTACCGCTCAAATTACTACTGTACAGTATACTACAATGGCAAGACTAGTTGTGTTAATTGGTCCTTTGGGGTGGTGAGGCAGCTCCTTTATTACTGCATAGATTTCAAGGTTGCGTCTAGAGTTTCAGTCAGTGCATTGCCAGTTTCGTATGAACCAGTCGGGCGGTGCTTCCGTGGAGAAGACACACACACACACAAGGCTGCCTCCCCTTTCGTGGTAGTTTTAGCTGTCATGTTGGTACGCGGGACTCAGGGTTTAGATTTTGCAAATGTATCGTGCATTTGGTGTCAGAAGGTAATTTGGCTGCTACCAAACCTCTGTTTTTATGTTTTGTGTCTCTACCGCTTGCCATTGCAGTGTCTTATATTGTTTTAAATGCTTTCTCCAATTCACACTCAGAAAATTATAGACGAATCATCAGATCAATTGCATGAATTATGTGACAGAATAAAGGCGCATAATTTTAGAAGACAAACAACACCTGGAAACATCGAGAGCCATAGGGCAGTCACTAATGCAATATGGATCTCATATTTATATGGCTACTTGTTCCACTTAGTTGCTCGATCTCTAGTGTTAGCGAGGTTTGACTTATGATGGGCTCAGGCCTCAGGACAGGCAGCACCATATGAACGCTTCAAGGTGGGGTGACCGCCTGTTAACCACTATTATAGAACATTGCTCTTGCACGCTAGTTAGAGCTACAAATAGAATCGAAGCTATCTTTTTTTTTTTCCTTTAAGGGGTTCGAGGGAACACCCTTGCCTTGCGATGGAAATGTCTACAATTGAAACAATACTACTTGTTCTGTGGTATTATTGAGGAAATTACACATTTAAGATGATCTTGTACGTAATTTTCCCTTCTGGAAATTACACAAGTTATTCTATTGCTTATTTTACATTTAGACAAGAATAGCAACTCAGGCACTAAGATACTAAACAGTTAATTGAATCATCTCTTTCAACAGTTCGCATGATATACATTTAATCAACCCATCAAGATGGGATGAGAAATTCAGAATTGCCTGTTCCGCTTACTTCTTTATTTAAGAATGCTTTAGCTTTTATATGTAGTGACCGATGGCAGGAACTTTTAGATGGTTTTCCATCTCATGTAGATTTATCCATGCAAGAAATCTGTAGATTCTCAGCCTTCTGGAGTAAAATTTGGTCTTGATATGGTTATGGATTCTATATCCAGATAGTGTATATGGTCTTGCTGACATCAGGTAAATCTCCTGCTTGTACCAGGAAAATCTTTTGAAGTAAGGCAAGCTGCTGGTCTTCTATTGAAAAACAATCTACGGGCGACTTTCAGTTCCATGCCTCCTGCATCTCAGCAATACACATCACTCCTGCTATATTTGAGCTTGAATTCTGATTTTGTACACAGAAAGCTCGAACTAGTTGATAGCTGTATAGCATGACGGAAGTCCCACTAGTTTGTAGCTACAAAGTAAAGCAATCATGCAGTAGCGAATAGTATAATATGAATCGTACATTAAGACAGTTTGCGTGCTCAAAAGCTTGATTTTGACGACAGATATGTGAGGATCTTCCTGAAGAGCTGGTTGTTGATGTTCCTGGTTTGTCTGAATGACCAATAAATGTATTCATGCCAAGGTTACTGCAGGTTTGTGTTACATCTATAGTTACCAACTTTTACCTAGGCAGTGTGCGCTTTGGCTTCCACACACTGTAAATGGTGACTTTTATACGTGTCTGTGCACCCAACTGCTTGTATATTTGAACTAACCATGCCTCTGTGGCGGTATACACATGCTTGTACGCTCTAGTTTAACATGTTTACATGATTTCATTCTAACAGAGTCACTTCGATTGCTTTTCAGTTTTTCCAGTCTCCACAAGCAAGTCTTAGAAAACTAGCACTGGGCTGTATTAATCAGTACATTGTGGTGATGCCGCCGGTAAGAGCCCCCTCCTCCATCTCCATCTCATCTTGCTCAATGTTCTTGACTTCTTGACTAATCATTTGGATTTATACGCAGGCACTGTATATGTCCATGGATCAGTTCCTTCAGGGCTTATTCAACCTCGCAAAGGATCCTTCAGCAGATGTTCGGAAACTGGTATTTTACCATAGAGAATTACACTTTATGATGCACAGATGCACTTCTTGTTTGTAATTTTGTATCGACAGGGTTCAAATTCTGAAGTGCATACAAATATAGTTATTGCATAACTCAGTTGCTTTCCTTTTATGTCGTGTGAGTTCTTTTCCTAGTTGACTTGTCTGCAACTGCAAGTCATAACGAGTATCTGCAGGTGCTGCTCTGTACTGTTCATTTGTTGAATTGCATATATCTTGATAATTCTCCCTATTTCTTTGGTAGGTTTGTTCGGCTTGGGTTCAGCTCATATGAGATTACACTTGTGTTTGGTCTATGGTGTGGAATGAACACAGCTTAACCTGCAGTCCTGTAATGCTGATCTCATATTGTGTCTTGGTTGAATAGTACTATTGATATTCTCATATTGATATTCATGTGAATCAGCATAATGTTACTTGTAGCACAACCTAAGTTAATCTTGAACTTGCAGGTTTCTAGGTCACGTCCTCCAGCACGTACTAACGATGACATCATAGAAGACATCTTCAACAATACGACGGTGGTGGTAGCGCCACAACTCCAACAACCCCGAGGCATGAATTCCATTGTGAGCTCGATTGGTGTATAACTGTTGTACTTTATAACTTGTTGTGATGGATACGTTGTGATCGACTTATTGTGATGGACTTATTTTAATGGAATGTGGATTGTATCTATTGCGGTTGTAATGTGTTGTACGTCATTGCTAGTTTACAAATTGCCGTTGGATGTGTGATTGGATTATCTAAGGACCTGCTAGAATGTCTCCTTCTGGTTTTATATATTATAACTGCAAATGTTTTTTTGTCTGCTGAGTGGATGTCCTATTTACAAGAGAGGACATGCCGAAATTTTGTACATTTCGGAGACTTAGTTTTAAGCCGGTTTTGAAGAGTTAAAAGGTTGGTTTCAGATTTTAGTAATCGTAATAGGTTTGGTGTCTCGCTTGTTAATTATTCGCTCGCTTCAACTTCATTGTGGAGTTTGTCTTTGTGTTACGCTTTACGATCGATTTGAACAAAATAGATGATCTTATTTATTCTTCGCTTAGCAATTTTTAGTTTCAATTTTCTTTTGCCTTTTCTTTTCTTCTTTAGTTGTTATATGTATTGAGTGCGATACATATATATATATATAAATACATACATTTGGATATATATACATATATGTATTGAGTGCAATACACATATATATATATATATAAATACATACATTTATTATATATACATTTTTTTTTAAAATGATGATTAAATTCGTGGGTTTAATAAACCCACGAATTTAACTCAAAACCCAATTAAATTCGTGGGCTTAGTAGAAACTCACGATTTAGTTAAATTGTGGTACCACAATTTAAGTTAAATTGTGGTACCCACGAATTTAATTAATTAATTTCGTCGAGTTAAATTCGTGAACTAAATTCGACGGTTTGCTCACGAATTTAAGTTAAATTCGTGGGTTTTAGCTTAAATTCGTGGGTTTTTGGCCGACGAATTTTTCCCTGATTCTTGTAGTGCAAGTTGGCTGTACCAAATAATGACGAAAATTGATCAAATCCTAATTACGAGATTAATCAGGAATTAACCAGTCAAACTTTTCAGATCAATCACTTGATGCCCTAGAAAGGTTTTGAATAGATCAAATCAAAATTATTATGGTGAAATAATGAATCAATCTAAAAAAACAAAACAGGCACGAAAACGAACAACTAAACCTATTTTTTTTGTTTTTAATAATTCTGAAAATTACTAAAATAACGATCGAACCTAAAAAATTAACCTAGAATAATTGATCTAAGGTCATGAAAAGAAACTAGATTAAATGAGCAAAAAAAAAATTAACAAGGAGCAGTTAGTAGTATACTTCACGATAACTATGCATGAGTGTGTGTATAAATGACTAGAATTGATTAGGTTCGGTGCATGCATGGCAATATGATTAATTTATGAAGAAAGAAATCAGCTATTAATATCTGTAGCAGCACCGATTCAGATCATGCGACATGCATATATCAATGATCACAAAGAAGTTGCAAACTAGCTATCAGAACAGCGCCCCTCTTTCTTTTTTTTCCTCTGTGCGCAGCACGGCACTTTTCCTCTGTTGCTTCCTCTGATTTCTTGCTTGCCGTACGCCTGGAGCAGCTCACTGCGTAGACGCCAGTCGCCTCCACGTCGTCCACGATCTCTGCTGCCGAGCGTCACGCTGCTCGCGCTATCTCCACGCGCAAATGTCGCTCTCTATTTCTTGCGCCTCCGCCGCCGCTATTTTCTAGTTTTCGTGCGGCCAACCTGAGCTGCTGCCGTACATCTCCTTTTATATTCCTTCAACCCTAAATTACGTATATGCATACATATTCACCTAGCCCAATTATACATGATTCAATACATGCATACAATCTAAAATTCATACATACACACGTACAGCCCACCTACCTTTCTCTCGCGTGATTTACTCGCCTCCACGTGCACTGTTCTCTAGTATGAACGTCTTGCATAACTTTTTTGACCACTAGGACCTCGGTTCCTCCTTTAACCTAGTCTCGAACATCAGTTCCTCGATGAACCTAGTTCTAGTCCCGTTACCGATCACGTTCGCCCTCAAGCAACACCTGCACATGAACAAACACGAAACCGTGTAGGAGCACAAGTCCATGACTTGATTCAAAATCAGTCTATGCAACTACTCACACGAGCACATTGTATCAAGCAAAATCATTACTATGCTATCACAAGCATATCAAATAATCATGTGAAATAACACATACATAAGCATCACACATGCCATGAGCACAACCACTTTGTAATGCCAATTTCATCACTAAACCAATTTTTCAACACATGATTTCACAAACTTGCTATAGAAAATAGGTGTGACTTAGGGTTCGGTTCTTATGATTTCATGTACTCGCGTTTTAGTCTTTCCTTTATTCTTATTTATTACTTGCATCTTTAGATTAAGCTATGATACCACTTCTTGATTTATAGATTACCTTTCCTTATTTTATGAATTCAAGGGGCAAAATTTATGTATTCTTGTATTTATAATTTCAAATTCAAGAGGCTAAAATTATTTGGACTAATATTAAGTTATTCGCTTACCACATGGTATATCATAGATACACTCAATAGTTCACCCTAAGTATTTTTGTATATTTAGGTAATTTACTGCCTTATAAACACATAGGAATTGATTAGATGTGATTTGAATCTTTTTGCATAAGTTATTCATAATTGAATAATCAATACATTGAAATCAACCTATTTTAGAAAAAGATTTAATAAAGTTAAATTTTGAATATTTTTGTAGATTTGGGTTTCTAGGGACCTAAGGATTCTAAAAAAATATGTTTCATTCAATTCGGAGCTCATTTGAATTTTTTTTTTGTGTTGTGCATATTTCTACCCTTCTATTTAAATTCAAAATTTCAAAATTACACATTGTTAATTTTCAAAATTACACATTTTTAATTTTCAAAATAATATTTTTTATATTTATAAAATACATTATTTTATATGAATTTAGAATTTTTTTCACTTTATTTGGATTTAAAATGCACAAGTTATTAACAATTGAAGCTCTAGGTTATAGGAAATTGCCCTAATTTGAAAGTACGCTTTTCTACTGCGAAAGCGTATTGCCTATTTTGGTAGGTTTTCAAATACTCACGCTGACCAGTGCGCCCTGGATTGTAGTGAGTGCGCGCGGCTCTTGGAGGTTGACATTAGGGGCCCACGCGACATAGAGCCAGAGCAGGGGAGCTCGGTTCTCACGACCGCCGCCGGCGAAGGAACGCAGTAGACAGCGAGCCGCCGGTGCAATGAGCGTCACCGATTCATTGCGCACCTAGGGGTGGCTCAGGTATGCTCGGAGGTGAGCCGGCGGTGGCTCTCCATCGCGCGGGGCGGCGACCGCCATGGCCGGTCGGCGGAGGAGAGAAACTAGGGCTTCTCACCACACATTTTCACCCTAGGGAGCATCAAGAGACACAGGGAATCCCATTTTACCGGTTATTGTTTCGGAGCTTGGCCGAAACACTCTGCCACCACTTGTTGGTTTCGGAGAAGAAGAAGGCCGAGGCAGGGCGTTCTTGGGTGAGCTAAGCTGAAAACGAAGCATGCTTTGTAGTTAGGGAGGTACCGAGATGCTTCGGGCTCAATGAATTGGCAAGACATTAACCGAATCGTCACAATGTAGTATTTCCCCCTTTTAGCGAGCTTCCGGCAATGGCGAGGTTCAGATGCGGTCTAGAGGGAGCAGTGCAATGGAATAGTTTAGAGAGGGCTAATGAGGAGTTACATAATGCCTTGGTGTGCTAAAATAGATGGCTGAGGTGGTCAGTGTTTGAACACGGCTTGGTTTGGCGACCGATCAAGATGACGCATGATCTTTCTCGGCTGTGGCAGTGCAGATTGGGGAAATTGATAGCCGTGGCAGCGAGATTTGTGGGAAAATATTGCCCCGGCAACGTCGTGGCAAAGGTGAGGCGAGATTGGCACCGCACTGCGTTGCCCGAGGCTTGCCGTGGCAGCAAAACACTAGGCGATTCTCTGCTGTGACAACACTTCGGAAGTGACGGAAGAAAGGAGAAGGGGGAAGAAGAAAGGAAGAGAGGCTAACGCGTGGGGCCAGGGCTCAGTTGGCAAAGAGTGAAAGATAGGGAAAAACCAATCGCTGCCAGGTGGGGCCGTCTACAGGGCAAAGCACTGTTCTATTGAAAAGAAACAAAACAGCCTTATCTTTTCTGAGATAAGGTGATAATTTCGTGCTTTAAATGTGGGTTACATATTGTTAGGAATTTTTGATAATTTTTCTTAGTGAATTTTGGATAATGCTGATTACGCTACAAAATTTTCAAGTCAAAATATTATGTAAAGTATTTATAAAAATTCTGACAAGCCACTATGCTCAAATTCCTGATTTTTTGTTTTCAATATATTTGAGGGTTGATAATTTGTCAAAAAAATTTGAAACGTTTTGTAGATATTCCTTATGGCCATAGTACTCTTCTCTAAGACTTTAAGATTAATATATTTGTGTTTAATTTATAAAAATTCTAAAATTGAAGTTTTTGGATTTTTAGCTTTTCTATTTTTAAATTTTTAAATGCACAAAAATGATTATATATTTTTGATATTTTTACTGGTGATTTATAATTTCATTCAGAAGTTCAGGTAAAATTTTTAGTTCAAGAAAATGTCATATTATTTTCATTTAATGCTGGCAATGTTACTATTAGTAGTCAAATTTCATTAAATTAACTTTCTTTCCACAATTAATTATATTCACATGACTTTTTAAATTCATAAATGGGGTTCTGAGTTTTCCTAAGATTAAATAAAATTTTTACATATTTTATCACTATAAATTTTTATTCTGGCTAGTTATCTAATGTTTAAATCAATATTTAAAAGGATTTCCTTTTAGTGCAAAACCAAGAAAAACCAAGAAAATATAGAAAATACAAAACTAAACATAATTAAATTTTAATTTCTTACTTTATATAAATTTTGAGGATGTTACATTTGTACAGTCTTTGTCCCACAAGCTCGATGAATGATGTGAATCAAGAAAAGATTCGAATGCCAGGAGTTACTAGAACCATTTGGGTTTTGGTGCTTCAACTGGTTATTACAATTTGTGCAAACACATTTTCGCTCTTTTGAATTTCAATTCAAATCTACCACATATCCAAATCACATGAAACTCAGCAGGATCGTAGGTCCACGAGTACCTAACAAAGAGGTAAAACTATCATCCCTACTGGAGGAAGTTGCCATTGAGAAACCCCTTCGTCAAAATTGTACATTGAATCTATTGCTAACCGAAGTGAAGAACACGCCAACTAAATTTTAGATGAAACTAACAATGCTTGCCCAATCGTCTGCTTGACAAAGATGGAGCAAAAGCCACTTAATTAAACTGGAACAAAACTTCCCCTTTTTCCTCTGTTTCGCAGCCGTAATTTGTTTTTGGCTGCTCTCTCTGTCTCTCCCCTTGCTACAGCAACATAACACCCAGATTTTTTAGAATGCTGCTAGTCCATGCTATACTGTTGGAATGCATTCCAACGGTACATCAGTTTCATCTTGTTTCACTAGGTTTCAGTTTCATTTTGGAATGCATATATTGTGATAGTAAACCTTGCTTGAACTAGCAAGGTCCCAATGAACATGGATGACCTCCATGCCCAAACTCGCCCAAAACCTACAATTGGTCAGCTGTGGTTTTTTTCCTAGAACACAATAACTTATTATGCTAAGGCCATCCCATAAAGGCATGTATGGTTGTACAGAAATACTTGGGTCTACGGCACAAACCAATGTCTCGTGCACATGCACCGGTGCCACCAACATTCACCTAAGTCTAAAACTGAAAGGGAACGGATAGACTACTCTAGCGAAAAATCAAATTTTCTATCATGTAACCAATGAACTACTGCAAGTTATAGATCACAGAATTACCGCTAGACGCACAGACCCGTAGCGGAAGAAGAGTCGATGTAGCGCGGTGGTGCAGATGTAGTCGTACTAGCCTCGTGCCTTCCCAAAAGCTCCTTGTGACTATCGCAGGTTGCAGATCGTCCTAGCGTTGAAGCTTCGCAGCAACGCCTCCAAGGTATCCACACGTACGGGGCAGGAACACCACACGCCGGAGTGCTAGCGTCGGTTGCGTTGTTCTAGGTGGAGGAGGGATGGCGACTAGGGTTTTGAGAATTCTAAATTCCTATTGTGGCTCTTCATGTATCTCTCACCCACAAATCCACCACCTCCTCCCTTTATATAGACGTCCCATAACGGGTTTCGACCCTTGAAGCCCATTAGGAACTCTAAACCCATTACAACTTGGATCCCTATTCGATTTGGTTATAGCCCCTTAAACGTGCGACCCTATAGGTTCACGTTCACTCGGACATGGCTGGAGTACCCCTATCAATCATTGAGTACTCCTACTCGACCATCGGGTACACCTACTCGAGCATCGAGTACTCCTACTCGATCATCGAGCATTCGACCAATAGTCGATAGCTGCACCTAACAGGACTTACTGACTCCTAAGTACATGTAAAGATTGGACGAACCTCAGCAATGTCCTATATGCATTTCCTTTTGCCTCATGATATCGATCAAACCCAAGGCGAGTTGTTGTCATCCTTGTTTGGATGGCTCGACCACTTTTTCTTGATGTCGTGACTTGGATTCCCCGAATATATCGAGCTAACTATTTAACTCGATGACTCGAGTAGAATGGCAATGCATTTTTCGGAATCCGACCACTCGAGAGGCCTAGAGATATCTCTCCCATTGTATGGAGGGACAAATCCTATCTTGATCAACCACGCCTCGCAGCATGTTTCATGACAAACCCGAAAACCATCTTTATAACTACCCAGTTACGGAGTAGCATTTGATGACCCCCTAAGTAAGCTATTACGCATCTTGAGAACATACGACAATCTCAAGTCGAAGGATATAGCATACACATCGTATATGAGACCAACTGATGACATAAAAGAATACAACGTTCTCGTAGTGTCTCATAGTGGGTCGATGTCCAACACCATGTTCTCTAACATGTGTCCATAATATTGGTTTGATATCTCCATATCTATGACCTGTGAAACATAGCCATCGACCAATACATATGCTAGTCTACTCATATATATCCTCATATGATTATCGACTAGGGACCCTTTTAGAAAGAACATCACAAAGATGAATATAGAGTTTCACAAACTAGTCACGTACTTGTTAATTAATATCCATGATGTTATTCAAAGAACAATATCATAGTTTATGAACATTTATGGAAATATAATCATCTCTATGATTGCCTCTAGGGCATATTTCCAACAAAAACAAGTTCAGATTTTATTTGTTACCAAATTAACATAGATATCCCCTCTAGATATAATATATATAACAAGTGTCTCCCTTGATTGAGCAAATTAATAATTTCCCAACCTAGGCATACGAGTATCGATATCTAAGTATTGTTATACATCAACTATTCGGTCCATATATAAATTCCGCCATTTATTTACAAAGAATAAATACTAATGCAACAACAGAAAGGATGGCAAAATATCATGGTAGGATGAATGCAACAAGTAAGAATAACTACCAACTACACCAATATAACAATTTATAATTTACTAAAAGGGGATGATCATTTCTTGTGGGTAAAACTATACACCTCTGCAAAGTTTAAATCTTTTCGAAAAGCCACGCCCACGGTTATGTGCACTTGGTAAAGTCATCACATAATTAGAAGTTTTGGTATTTTCAAAAATTGGATTTGCACTACTACAGAATTGTACATCAGAATCGGTTCTTTTTTATCATTACAGTCGGTTCAAGTAGCGATACGAAGTCTTTGGATAGTGATGAGGTGGAGTTATCACAGTCGGTTTTGCCCCGATTGTGATAAAGCCTCATTAGAATCGGTTCCTAGATGAAACCGATTCTGATGAACACATTACCACAATCGGTTTTTTCTAATAACCGATTCTGATAAAGGGTCATCAGAATCGGTTCTTTGAAGGAAGCGATTCTGATGACCCCCTCATTAGAATCGGTTCTTTTGTGGAACCGATTCTGATAACGTGGTTATCAGAATCGGTTCCACAAAAGAACCGATTATCAGAATCGGTTCCACAAAAGAACCGATTCTAATGAGGTGGTCATCAGAATCGCTTCCTTGAAAGAACCGATTCTTATGATGGATCATCACAATCACTTTATTCCAAGAACCGATTGTAATGGTATGGTTATCACTATCGCTTGCGTAAAAGAACCGATTCTACTAATGTGGTCTTCACAATCGCTGCTTAAAAGAACCGATTACGATGAGAGGTCATCGTAATCGCTTTCTCATAAGAACCGATTCTGATGATAGTGTCAGCACAATCGCTTTCTTCAAAAAACCGATTCTGATGATAGGGTCATCAGAATCGGTTCCACA
This sequence comes from Otatea glauca, assembly GCA_036346275.1. Classification (NCBI taxonomy): domain Eukaryota; kingdom Viridiplantae; phylum Streptophyta; class Magnoliopsida; order Poales; family Poaceae; genus Otatea; species Otatea glauca. The sequence goes on along the minus strand of JAYEVK010000188.1, from coordinate 122,300 downwards.
TAAGAACTGATTCTGATGACCCTCATGGGGGTGTTTCAATTTTGCATATTATCCAAAATAACATATATTAACATTGAGCATATATATATCACATTGACAATACATAACACAGAATGCACATATCACATTCACAGAACACGAAAATTGCAATACATATAGCCCATTCGTTCACAATACACAAACACAAACATGCTTAACAATCAGTACATGTGCATATATATCACATTGACATATACAATTAATATTGTTTCCATATGGACTAGTAGGACGCTTCAGGATCTCTAAACCTACCGTCCTCTGATATAACATCTAACCAGTACCATTGACATAAGTGGTCTCGTAAATTGTTGAGTGCTTTGCTGTCTAAGCTCTTGTGGGGGATATTGATCATCTGCAAAACATAAATGAGTGCATGAATTTAAGTTTGAAAATTTGTATGTGAAAGGCTAAGTATGCATGTACATATACCTTAGGAAAAGGTGTGAGCCACGACCACAACCAACATGTGTTGCATGACATAGAAGTTTGCATGTGTCATCGCTGCCTGTTGATGACACTGTGAAGAGAGAAAAGAAATTAACACACGAAGATTAGATGTTAGAAAAAATTAATCGTATATATGCTAGGCACTTGTACCGTGAATTTCTTATACTCCAGCGTCTTGCCCTTTTTGTTATCGTGTGACCCTCCTTCATCGACATAGTCCGAGAAACCCCTACATATATTGGAGGGATGCCATTGAGTAAAAACAATATAATTAAATTCAGACAGTGTTAGGTTACGGTAATTTACTTACTTCTGCAAAGGACACTTGATCGCGTAGGCCATCGCTCTCTTCTTGATTGAGTTAAAAATGTAGACTGTGTTTTCTCTCGGAACGAGGACGAGTAGAACCCAATGGTTGCTTATTAAATGGAATGTAGTGCAAGGAAATAAGTTCGCATGCGGTTTAAGTGCGTACAAGTAATTGAAGGGTTTGTACTACTTACTCCTCATGGTACAGTATTACAACGAAGTCCTTCGTCGACTCAGTATGCAATACCCACTTGACGTAGCCAGCAACAAACACCGGATGTAGCCTAGCCGTGGTCGCAGACACAAGCTCGGGGTCGACGAAACCAACTTGGTTTTGATTCACACGGCTCATTGTCTCATTGCCCCGCAACTCGTGTTGATATTAGAAAACATAATGCAAAATCCTATAAAAGTCGCCGACCATGATGTATGGTGCGATACTCACAGCGTCCAAGATCGTAAAGTAGAAATATCGACGGCTTTTAATTGGTACACAAAAAACAGATCCTCAAAACTGACAGGGAATATCCCATTCTTGTCACGGTGGAAATGTACCCTTTTATACATCACATTGAAGTCAACTCGACGCTCTTCCTCATTCATCTTATCAATGTACCATCCATGGAGCATGCGAGTCCACCTGCCTAGACCATTTAGTTCGTTGGATGCAAGCAGGGGCTTTCCATGTACGTATGCCTTAAAATCGTAAGGGATGTCTGTGGCATGTGCTGACTTTCCTTTCTGGGCCGAAGGAGTCTTCGAGGTGAGGGTAGTGGGCTTTTCAAGTACCTCAAGGGGCTTTGTGGCCTTTATCAGCTTTGGCTTCTTGGCGGAAGGAGTCTCAGAGGCCTCTTGTGGTTCTGTTGGTGTCGTGCTTGTCCTTTTACACATGAGCTCTGCACTCCGTGTAGGACTCATCACGGTGGTGGGAGCGAGGCGGGAGCGAGGAGTAAGCAGTGTGCGGTAGGAACCTACAAAGCACGCATATTTAACTTATTGTAGTACTCTTGGAATGGTAGAGAAGGCGCGGGATTTTTACCTTGACTAGTCGACACCGTCGTGGGCCACTTGATGAACGACATACGTGCTTGCCCAAGAGTACTGATATCTTCGTTGGGGGGGAACTCGAGCACATGTGATAAGAAGTGTTCGTGGACATAGTCCACCTGCACCCTCATGTATCCCTTCCCCAAAGGCTGACCATGCACAGTGTCCGTATCCTTGCATGGAAATGCAACCCCGCGTGCAGCCTCGACAGGAAATCCGTCCTCCGTCAGGGTGGTGAGCTAGCACTTAGCAGGGGCCTACAAGATATGCGCAACTTGAGGAGAAACATTGTGGGAGTTACACTTGTAGCTTTAAGTTAGAAAAATTAATTATTACCTTCAGCTGGGGTTCGGTCTTATCATTTTTGGAACCACAAATGCTAGGTCGAACACGAGCTTCTCTACAAGAGGCGAGGGCATCTGGCTCTGACTCTGAGAGATCATCGCCATCATCTCGGCCCTCAGGCGCTCCTCACGTGCCATCATCTCACCCCTTATGTCATCTTCACGTGCCATCATCTCCCCCCTCATCTCCTCCTTGATCTCCTCCCTCAGCTGCTCCCTGAGCGTGTCCTTGAGGCGCTCCGCACGTGCCTCCCATGATCTTGATCTAGCACTCGAAGCGTCATCTTGGAAGTAGGACTTCTTCGTATGCCCCGACCCTGCGGCAAGCACACGGCCCTTATGGTCGGGCTTCCCGATCGCAGACTGCAGGATATCATTTGACCCTTGGCTCTGGAAGGTCCCCTGCTCTTTCCGCTGGCTTACCTCCTCCTGCAATAAGCGAGTACGAATTAGATTTGAAATACAACAAGCTGGGTCAACTGCAATGTACTAAGTTAGATGTTTTACGATGGCAGAGACGACGTGCGCAGTAGCGGGATTTGCGACTACAAGCTGCCCGTCGGGGGTTTTCTTTGTCCTCGCTAATACCCAGTTGCGTGCCCGTTCCTCACATATGTGAGAGTAAGGCATCGTCATCCTGGAGTTCATGCACTCCTCGACTAGTCGCGCCCACTCTGCCTTCTTCCCCTCATAGCCGCCTGTACCGAGGTGGTGCGGGTGCGTGTTGTGCCTCTGGATAGCGGTGTTCCTCTCTCTTAGTCGCTCTGCCTCGAGCGCACCCTTCATCATCGTGAACTCCTCCCAAACATCTGTAGTAACGAACGGGTACTTCTCGAATGGTGTACGACCTTTCAGTACGTACTCACTGTGCTTGAGGACCCTGAAGTGCCTCAAGGCCACACCCATCCTCTTCAAGGCGTATCGCCTCGCGTTGCGTTCATCTTCCTCCTCTATAATCCATTTTCCCTTAACCTCGTCCCACAGCCGATTCTTCTGCTCGGCGCTGACTTCCCTCCTCCAATCCTTAATCGTTATGGGCACTCTCTCCCTCACCAATTGACCGAGGAATGAACGGTATCGCCCCTTGTACTTGGGAGGGCCTGTGCAGATCCCCGTGGCATTGAAGTGGAGAACCTGCGGTGTTCTCCCTGTGGCCCCTTTGTTCGGTCCTCGGGCCTTCCACACCTTACTCTGCCCCTCAACATTTGGAACTTGGCTCGGCCCCTCGGGAGCACCTTGTACTCTGTCTGGCGAGGAGCCGATGCTCTCTAATTGTGACATTTTGAGTTTTCTTATCTGATAAGGTCATATATTTGACATGAGAGAAAGCAATTCGTACCTATTTTGTGAACTTGACAATAAATCATGTAAAACAATAGCTGAATAGAAAAGTAATAAGATGTAACTGTTCTAGTATATTTCAAAGAGAGTAACAAATGAATGAATGATCTTCAAGAAAGGTCTATATGTTGACCACCTAAATACGTACGAACGATAACCCCTAATCTCTAAATAGGTTTGGTCCTAATCCCATCCGAGGATATGTGGTTCGAGCAAGTTCCTAAGCCGTTGTACAACTCCAGAGAAAATTTCGGCAGCATCTCCCCGCTGTTCTCCAGGTACACATCTCCACAACAGGTCAAGAGGGGTGTATACCTGGAGAACACTGTAGGGAGATGCTACCGAAATCTACTCTGGAGTTGTACAACAAGCTCAGGAACTTACCCGAACCACATATCCTCGAACTGTCCAAAAAACGTGGATAATTCGAGACTGCTTGCTTATGAATGTGCCGAAATGGCATATTCATAAACAAGTACTCTCGAACGGGAAACGTAGGTTACGCAATGTAAACTCTAACATATGTTGAGAGAAGAGACAAAAGTATTGCGCCAAAAATGAACACATGTAATATCTTTGAAAATAAATCAGAACAAAGGATCAAGAGAAATTGCATTAGCTAGATCAGATATGATCCCATGATCAGATATGAAAAGCTTTGCATGAATGAAAACCAACAATAAGCTCATTGTAACAAAGAGTATAATTCAATCGCTTAGGCCTAACCTTTTTGTAAGCTCAGATCGTCAAATTGATCCAAGAAACATGGGATCGCACTTACTATAAATAGTAAGAACAAAACTGAGCATTTTGCTAGGTAAGGGTGACAAAAATGTACCTTCCGACTAGTATTCTCCTTGACACCTTTGAATTGGATCCGCAGCTAATTCAGGCAATCGAATGGAATTCTGAATGTTTGAAGCAATAGAAAATAGACGACAACCGAATGGAATTCTGAAAGTTTGCAATGAACTTAATACATTCTTCAAGGCTTCTCTACAACAGTGAATTCACCACTAAATGGATTTTTCCTAAAGTACAGGTCAAACCTGTAAGAGGAAAAGGAACCAAATTGGCATGAGGTTGACCATGTATGAGCTGTTAGCTGTAATAAATTGTTTCCATTCATGGGTTAGTGTTTACTGAAATTGATTCAATAGACATCGAGGACTAGATTTTAAATGCACTCATAATGCACCAACATGGACCACATTTGATGTCCATACAAATTACCATTAGGCAATGAGTGCCCAGAGGACATAAAAGGTTCACAGATATTCCAAAGGAGCTAGGACATTCCATTAAACCTACTTCGCAATAACTTAATGAGAATTGCTTTTATGCTCTGCCTAAATAACATTGTGAGCTCCAAGGAAACAAAGGATTGAGATTTACTTCTGCATTACTATGGATGGGTTTGTAGTTGGGCTGGCAATTGGTGAAATGCGTTTCCCCCTTATTTTATGAACACATTTGCATTTGCAGTTGCAATTACTTGGGCACAATCAACCAAAAGCAAATCATATGCAAGGCAATTCACTACTTCCCTGTTAATGGTGATTGGGCATTTGTGCATCCAAACATACAGAGATAATGCTTCGCAAGTAACAAGGCACCACAGAAAGTTCATCCTACTCACATCTCACTTCACAACCAGAAATTGCAACCTCACAAGGCACTAATTTGGTTCAGATTTTTACCTCGAGGATGACGGCACACGGGGATGATGAGCTCACGGGGAGGAGGCCGCCGTGGGAGCAAGCGAGAGGAGGCCAGCGTGGGGAGGAGGTTGCCGAGGTCAAGATCGCCGGGAGAGGAGCCAGGGGGAGGAGGTCGGTGCAGGTAGAGGACCCACCGCCTCGGCGGGGCGGCGGGATGGTCGGCGAGGCGTCGGGTGGGTCGGCTCTACGTCGGGCGTGGGGCGGGCGTGGCGGCAACGGTCGGGCGCAGGCGGCGTCGGCGGTCGCGAGGCGTCGGGCGAAGCGCGGCGTGGCGGGGCGTCGGGGCGGTCGGCGGCGTCGGGGCGCGTGGCGGGCGGCGGGCGGGCGGCGGCGCGGCGGGCGGCGGGTCGGTCGCCGCGTCGGGCGTGGGGCAGAGCATGGCAGCGGGCGATGGGGCAGGGCGGGGCGGCTGCGCTAGGATTAACGACAGTGTTGCTGCGCGCCCAAATAGGCTAGTCGCGGGAATAAAATGGGAAACATACTTATCAGTATCGCTTTATTAAGAAAACCGACACTGGTGTCTATAGTCTTCAGTCTCGGTTTTTTTAATACAACCGACACGGATACAGATGTGATTAGTCATCCGTATCGCTTTTAAATACAAAAACCGACACTGATAATGTAATATATCCGTATCGCTTTTTTGAATAAAACCGAAACTGATATATATCAATATATTTGTATCACTTTTTTAAAGAAAACCGACACTGATGTGTCTCAATATCCGTATCACTTTTTTAAATAAAACCAACACTGATGTATCTCAATATATCTGTATCGCTTTTATAAATAAAACCGACATCGATCATGATTCAATATCTGTATCGCTTTTGCAAATAAAACCGACACTGATACATAGTTATCTCTATCAGTTCTGAGGAAAAACCGACACAAATGTAGTTCGCTTAATCGTTCCCTTTCGGACAAACCATGAAGTCTAAATTTTCGTAATTAGATCAAAGAGTGAAAACTTTTGCAAATATCGTTGGGATTATTTGAAATTTTCCACATATATACTTTGAGATACTACAAATCTTTTCAAAAAAGAATTTTGCAAAAGAGAGTTAGCATTGGAAAAAGATGCCAAAATTCACTTTCTAGGCATGAATTTTCCTTAAATAGTTGAAAAGCAAAACTTTTTCAGATGAAGTCCAAGTTTTTTAAAAATTTCCAAAAATGATTTCATATAGTTTAGCCTCATTTCTGTGTCTCAGAATTATATAGATTGTACATCGCATCGAGACTACACTATATGTAATTGCTGGACAATAGCTCCATATATGGTCCAGTACACTTTCCTTATTGTGGCATTGCTTACTAATAATAAACTTTATCACCCATCTGCAAGTTCTGAATTTTCATCATTTCATCAGAGAGAGAAAATGCCATAACTTTTTCGTACATTGTTCAAATTATTAGGAATTTTGCATAAATTTGTGCGTAAAGCGTAGAAAAGTCAAAACTTTTTCAAATTACTCCGGAATTGCACGATAATTTCCATAAATGATGATTTGACTATTTGCAAGCAATTCACCATGGATTTTTACTTTCAGAGCATTGTAAACTATTTCACATACATAATACAACAATGTGATTAACAACAAACAATATAATAGTCTATTTATTTACAATACTGCCCTTCATGATGATCTACTCGCATGTAATTGGCTCCATGTGTGTCGTCATCCCCGCTAAGACAGGCCCCATATGCAAATGAAGGTATCTCATCGAATTGGTTATACTCTTCTTCATCTACAACATCTTCAACTCCTACGATCCGTCTCTTACCATGAAGAACGATGTGCAACCTCGGATTGGCCGGATCACGCACGTAGAAGACTTGAGTTGTTTGCTTCGCAAGGACGAATGGGTCATCTTTGTAGGCGAGTCTGCTGAGATCCACAATAGTAAAGCCTCTCTTGTCGACTTTCACTCCATGTGGAAGTCCTACCCACTTACATCGGAACAATGGAACTTGGTATATTCCGTAATCGAGCTCCCAAATTTCTTCGATCAACCCATAGTAGGAGTTCATAGTGGTTGGAGAGACTCTTTTCGAGTGATGATAATCAGAGAAAGCATTTATGCACACACCACTATTTTGGACAGTACTCTTGGCATCTTGACTCTCAGTGTAAAAGGTGTAACCATTAATATCGTATCCCTGCCATGTCTGTACATTAAATCTTGTTCCGTCAGCCAACCATTTTACATTCTCACTAAAGGAGACCTCCGCTTTTTCTTTGAACCATGTGAGGAATAGATCGTTGTGTTCTTGTGGGATGGAGAGGTCATCCATTTGTGGATTCTCTTCCCGTAATATCAACTTATGCTGCTCGATGTATTGACGAACTTCTGCGCTGTTCTGCAAGACTGCCAAATGCGCTTTGCAATACATATCAAACCTCGGACTCATTAGTTTGGACCCAATGGTTCCTTTACCGGCAAATGTCGCCTCGTGACGAGATACAGAACACCGATTGCTTGTCTTTTACCTAGGTAGTCCACACGAACTCAATAACCTCTTGATCCCATAACCTTCAACAATACTACCCTCGAGCTTCGACCGATTCCTCACGTAGGACTTAATATACCCATGTACCTCTCGAACGGATACATGTAACGTAGGAAAGCGGGCCCACATATCTTAATCTCTCTGACAAGGTGAACAACAAGGTGGACCATTATGTCGAAGAACGACGGTGGAAATGCATCTCAAGCTAACACAGTCCGCACCACCTCACTCTGTAAGTTGTCTAGCATATCGGGTCAATAACTGCGGAGATCGCATTGAAGAAAAAACACAGCCGTGATTGCCAACCCGACATCCTCTGCGTAATATTTGGATTGCAATCAGGAGCATTTGGGTCATCAATACATGGCGATCGTGGGACTTCATGCCCAACAACTTCAAATCATCCATGGACACAAGCTTCTTAATGTTTGCGGAGTAGCGGATGGAACTTTAATACCTTGGAGACATTTGCAGAGATCTTCTTTCTCCTTCTTGGGCGAGGTGTAGCATGCAGCGGGATGTACGGACCTTTTCCATCCTCCTCTATCACTGCAAGCCTTAGGCGATTCCCATGTAGGCCATGTCACGACGAGCATTCACACCATCCTTGGTCTTCCTGGTATGTTCAAGCAGATGCCAACCAAATTATCGCATGACATTCTTTTCAACATGCATGACATCAATACAATGTCGGACATCTAACTCCTTCTAGTGCAGTAAGTCCCAAAATATTGACCTCTTCTTCCAAATTGTCCTTGGAAGAACAGATTCTGACTCTTTCCATCTTGAACATCGATATCCTCTACACGTGAATATACTTGCCTTCCACTCATAGGTGCGGTGCCGAGCGGACTTCCTCTTCCCATCAAATTTGTCATCCATCTTACGGTATCGATGACTTGAGGTAGAAACCTCGGTGACCCATATACACATTTTTTGGAATTTGGCAGCCATAGACTCTCGCCTCCTCTTCACAAATAGGACACGCTTTGGCTCCTTTCAGATCAGTAACTCGCCAAATTACCAAGAGCCGGAAATCATTTATGGTGCAAAATACCATAGCCCGTAGAGTGAAATGCTCTCTTTTACGCATCCCACACCACGACACCCTCATTCCACAATTTTACCAAGTCCTCGTCGGTGGTGCAAGGTACACATCAATATCATTTCCTACTGTTTGGGTCCGAGATTAGTAATGACATCATGATATACTTCCGCTTCATACACAACCAAGGAGGAGGTTGTAGATACACATGAGCGGCGAGTCTTTGTGGACGATTGCTCATGTTACCAAATGGATTCATTCCACAATACTCAACCCAAATCTTATGTTCCTCATTTCGCACAAACTCCTCATGTTTCCAATCGATGTTTCTCCATTGAGCCGAATCGGCAGGTGTCTCAGTTGCCATCTTCCTTTCGAGATTCATAATGCCAGCGCAACAATTTTGCCTCTCCGATTTGCAAACAACCGCTCCAGACGGGAATGATTGGCAAGTACCACAATACCTTGGCGGTGCACCTTTAGTGACCTCTTCACCGTCGTTGCCCGACTCTTACGCTTCTTGTCATTACGCTTCTCCTTTTGTTTGTACCGGGCACACATAAACCGACACACGTCAGACTCGATGTGCGTTCACGGTACAAGATGCAATCATTTGGACATGCATGTATCCTTTCTATTTTCATTCCCATGGGACATAGTAGCTTCTTTGCTTCATAAATGCTTGTTGGCAACTCGTTTCCCTCCTGAAGCATATCAGATAGAAGAACTAGAAGTGCATTGAAACTTGTATCATCCAGCGGTGTTTTGCCTTGATTCGAACAATGCAAGGACCGAACCCAACTTGGTGTATTCCGCTTTGCAACCTGTGAATAGCGGTTTGGCATCGTCTTCCATCAAGATTTTAAACTTTTCAAACTCTCTTTCCGTGTAATTACCCTCCACATCCCGCAACATTTGCTCCAAATTATCCTCCTCAAACATATCAAGCTGCAACTCGTCATCCGGTTCCACTGTGTCTTCGTTGCATACCGGAAGGGTACTACCTGCCTCCCCGTGATGGATCCAACATGTGTAATTCCTCACGAAGCCACGTTGAATCAGGTGATCCTCAATTTGAGCTGAGTTGCTAAATCTCCTCAGATTGGTGCAATCAATGCAAGGATAATATATGAAGTTTAAACCCCTCCTCACCATGTCCTCTTTTGCAATTTTTTTGAACTCCTTAACACCCCTATGAAATTCAACACTCACACGACTTTTCTGATACATCCATTCCTCACAGTCCATCTGCAATTAAATTTCGCACAATAAATTAAGGAAAAACTAGAGCGACAACTAGCTAGCTATTTTAAATATTGAGACATCATTTCAATGAATATTACCTTTGCAAAATAGAGGACAGGTTCCAAGATATATAAATGTACTCCTGATCGATACCTAGCTTCTTCCCTGGTTTAGAGCTTCCAATTCCCTAGATAGGAGTCATAAATTTTTAAGATCAACAATGATATCAAATAATCTAATTATATAGCTAGTGCAGTAGCTTGCAAATCTTTTTACTACAACGAAACAAAACAAGGGTACCAACGATGACACCTAATCTCTAAATAGGTTAGGTCCTAATCCCATTCGAGGATATGTGGTTTGGGCAAGTTCCTAAGCCGTTGTACAACTCCAAAGAAAATTTGTGACATCTCCCCTTTATTCTCCATATACACGTCTCGACAACAGGTCAAGAGGGTGTGCATATGGAGAACACCAGGAGACGCTCATGAAATCTACTCTGTGATTGTACAACAGTTCAGAACTTGCCCAACCATATCTTCAGCTAATCAAAAACGTGGACAATTCGAGAATGCTAAACATAAATATGCCATTTCATTCAAAGATATTTGTAAATAAGCATCCTCGAGCGGGAGACGAGGTTCATAACCTAAACTCTAACATTTATCACATGATAGCAACAATAATTCCATATTAACATGAGAGCACTATATTAATTAAATAGATGTGTGCTTATCAAATAAGCAGGTGAAATCAAGGCACGTACACAATTCCAAAGCAACCTAAACTTTATTCACGACATATCGAAATTACCTAGTGCGAAATTGAAGGGGTTTAAAGAATTGCTCACATTTTGAAGAAAACCGCAAATGAGGGCAAAAAGAGGAATCTCCTCAAGATAGGGTTCAAATTTGCCTCTTAATACCCACCCATGAGGACTTCAAATTTTCTCACCCAAGTATTGCTTTGAACCACACAATATGAGATGTTTTCTCGGGTGGCGAAGAATCTCCTCTGAGCAACAACAGAGAAGACTTCACTGAGTGCTATATATGACCTAGCGAGGCACATCGAATCGGTTCTTTTCAAAAGCGATAGTGATATGAGCGCTCATCACTATCGGTTCTTTTTATAGAAGCGATAGTGATGAGCACGCGTGACATCGAAATCGGTTCTTTTAGAGAAGCGATAGTGATGTACACGATCATCACTATCGCTTCTATAAAAGAACCGATAGTGATGATCACGTGCACATCACTATCGCTTCTTTCTTAGAATCGATAGTGATATGCATAGTCATCACTATCGGTTCTTTTGATAGAAGTGATAGTGATGATCACGTGCACATCAGTATCACTTCTTTTCTTAGAACCGATAGTGATGTATATGCACATCACTATCGCTTTTATCAAAGGAACCGATAGTGATGTGGACGTGATCATCACTATCACTTCGTTTGTTAGAACCGATAGTGATGACCATTCACATCTCTATCGTTTTTTAGTTTAGAACCGATAGTGATATGCCCAATGTTACATCACAATCACTTATAATCTCAGAACCGATAGTGATTATTACTAACACCTCTCCGAAGTTATTTATCACAATCGTTTTTTCCTAAAAACTTAAGAACCGATACGGATAAAGCGATAGTGATGTGCCGTTCTGTAGTAGTGTTGGTTGGCAAATTTGTTTGGAAATTATTACTTCATGTCAAGGGTTGACAAGGAAGTGACACGATGTCGATCGTGGTAGGCGTGATCTGAAATTAAATACCTTTAATTGTAGGTCCTCACATTCTATCTATCTTATTAAAGCAAAGAAAAAAGAAGCCACCACATTCCTTCTCAAGATCTAGAAATTTCCATGTTAATCGGAGAAAAAATGAAAAGCACTAGCCATCCATCTGCTAGACTCAAGTTATATCAGTATTGATTAAAAGAAAGAGTCTATGCCAATCACAATAAAAAACAACTGAAATTCAAAATAAAAATAAAATAAAACTAGCAATGTGATTTCCATACGAACATCAAAGTAAAACTAAAATTCATAATAAAAATTAGTAGTTCAATTTGTGTATGAATTCCAACCTAAAACTGAAATTCAGAATGAAAAATAAAATAAACAGTTTGATTTTCATGCGAACTCAAAATTAAAATCCCTAAATACCATAAATTCAGAATAAAATTGAATTAAAATTAGTAATTGTAACATCCCAAAATTTGTGTTTTGGAATGTTGAATACAAAAATAAACCATTTGCATTTTCTTGAATTAATTCCAGCTTAATTTGAATTTTCCATTAAAAAAGGATTTAATTTGACTAAACTATTCATCAAACTAAAGATTTTCAGTTTTAGTTGGGTTCATTGTGCTCCAAGAAATTTTTATGTATTTTTGGGGATTTTTCTGAATTTAATTCCTATTTATGTGAATTTATTTGCATTTATTCGAATTTCTGAGATTTTTCTTAATCGAAAATGAATTTTATTTCCAAAAACCCTCTCGGGCCGAATCCTCTCTTGCCCATCTCTTTCCGCGCCACCTTGGCCCATCGGCCCGCTTCGCTTTTCCCCGTCTTGGGCCGCTCCACTTTCCTTCGACACGTTTTCCTAGCCCAGCTCCGCTGTTTAGCCCGCGTCGCGTCGGCCGTCGGATTCGCGCCACGTGTGCGGCAGATATCACGCCCGCGAAACCCTAGCCGCAAGCCGCCGCCGCTCGGAGTTCGCCCCGCTCACACCTTGGCGTCCGTGCCGCGTCCGTTGCGCGTCCCTCGAGGCTATAAAAAGCCGAGCCGTCAATTGATCTGGGTTCGTCGCGTCGCGTCTGTCGCCGCTTTCCCGTCGCCCAAGACCCCGCCGGCCGTTGCTGCGAGCTCACCGTACATTCGCCGCCGCAGCCGAAGCCTTTCCCCGTCGCCTCGTCGCTCCGGTGCCTCTCCGCCGCAGCCGCGCGTCTCGCTGAGTTCGCCGCATCGTCCTCTTCCGGATCCGTACCCGCGCACGCTCGATCCGTCGCCGTTCCGCTGTTCACCGCGCCTTCTTCTCCGTGTCCGGTAGGCCCGCGCCGCCGCTCGCCGTCGTCTTCCTTCGCTTCTTGGTGTCCGTCCGATCGCCTGCGAGCGCTTCAGATTGCGCCACGTCTCCCCGCCGCAGCATCGCTTCTCGGCCATCCGATCTGGTTGAGTCGATAGATGCGCGACACGCGGCGACCCGCGTCAGAGCCAGCGTCAGTCGACACCTCCGCCGCCACGTCAGCCCTGGTGCTGCGTCAGCCGCCGCGTCATTGCTTGCATCAGCCGCCTTGTTCTGCAGACCCGGTCCACCGTGGACCAGAGCCAAATCCGTGGACTCGGTCCATGCACCGAGGGCCCACCTGTCAGCCTAATAAAGATTTTCTGATTTATTTCTTTATTCGGGAAATTGATTGCTGACGTCAGCGTGGCGCAATAAATTGATTTTCCAATAGAAAAATAAATCCAGAAATTCCGATTTTCTGATTTTTCAGTCTTTTTCTTTGATTTAATTTTCCAGAAGCTCGTTCTCCCTCATACGAATTCCGATTGAGGCGATTCAAGTTTCAGAATTTTTCTAAAATCAAGATCTGTCTTCCAGAGCTATTTATTTTCAGTTTTGAGCTTTTTTGAGTCTCTATTTTGTATTTATTTGGTTTCGTTGCTTCTTTTCCGGTAGACGCTAATTCCGAGGGAGCGAACGAAGACTTTGAAGACCAAGACTCAGAGTAGATCAGCATGGCAAGTCGTAACCTTTGATCATATTGATCCTATGTTTGCAAAAGTAATTTACTTTTATACAACTGCATGCTATTTTGTGTAACAATGTTTATTTAATGGGAGTAGATGTATACCTAGTTGACATTATGCCACCTTGATTAGTTGTATGCCGTGTATCCATTGTTAACCCTAGGTTAGGACATTACTAGTTGGACATAATCATTATACCAATATTGGGTTACGTAGCTATGCTTAGACATGCTTAGATATACGTTGGGATTCATGTCACACATTGAATAATGTTAATCCTGACTTAATGAGATATTGAATCGTGGTGGTTAGGCACTGTTGTAAAATTTGTGGTACCATGCCGGGGTTTGCTACTGGTCTTGGTTGAACGAATTGTTTTCCCTCGGGCAAGTGATCGTGCAGTAAAGGGGGTGCTTTCTAGCACATTGGGATGTGGATGTCTTGCCTGAGACAACTTAAGGACTTAATCTTGTGCGCCATTGAACTGGGTCTAACCGTACTACCACATGCAGAATGGGACAGACCTAGGCGATTAATTTGCAATGTCTAGCCTTGAGTCTTGCCGGTTGGTGGTGTGGGTTCCGGGATGGACGGGTAGATTCGCAAGGCGCAAGAGGGGGCCCTAAGGGGCGAAACCTTAGCGGGCAGTACCGACTTTAGACAGTGCATTGTAAAGGCTTTGTCATGATCTCTCTGCCAACACACCAAAGGAAGTGTGCTTATTGCGCATGGCAACAAGAGCTGTTCATGTCTTGTGGGTAAAATTGTACAACCTCTGCAAAGTGTAAAACTATTCGAATAGCCGCGTCCGCGGTCATGGACAAGCCCGGGAATTTCACACGGGGTATAGAGTGTTTTATGAAATGTGGAATTGTTGGGATGTGAACGGGGAGTTCACTATTGTTTCGTTGTCTAAAGTATTGCTGTTGAATTTATTGGTTGATACTTGTTTTAGAAGGTGTAGGGTGATGCCTCGCCATTCTGTTCATGTTGTCTACCATTGATCTACCAGTTATTTATTTATCTTTTCATAAATATGCTTTCAATCTATTTATTGTATTTCAATTCAAGTTATTGCTTTCTGCAAATGAAACATATAGCCATCCTTGTTAAGCCGTACATGAATATATTGCATCATTTCCCTACGACTTGTCGAGTACTTTTTGTACTCACGGCTATACGCCTTTGTTGATCGATTCATCGAGGAAGGATCAGAAATGCTTGAGTATCATGAGGAGGAATTCTATGAAGACTACGTGGATTAAGTCTGCGTTCCCAGCACGATTGCTGTGGCATGTCGAATGGCTCAAGTTATCTTTTCCGCTGCAATAGTATTTGTTTCTTAAGCCCTTAAGGCATAAAGGTGTAAACTTTGACCATAAGGTCGTTTGCTTTATTTAATAATAATTTGCTTCTTCCTAGTTAATTCGTCGTATGGAATGACATTTCATCTATGTTTCCACTGTGTGCACTAGCGTGATCCTGGACTAGTGCAGTATACACAGAGGGTTTCGGATTTGCAAATCCGGGTCCCGACAGAGATGGTATCAGAGCCATATCGACTGTAGGTCGCTATCCTAGTTTGCATGGTCTTCAAAATTATTTTCTAAATCAAACCAACAAATCGGTACTTAATAGTTTTCGTCTCATCTCGCCTTATTCAGGTTCTTATTTCTCTCCTTTGCTGAAACATTGATTTGAAATCTAAATTGATCTTATTTCATGAAACTTCTCACGGCCTCGAGTGTTCTGTAAGGAATCAAATCAAGGAAGACGATTATCTAGCCGTCCAGAGTTTGCCAAGAAGACTACCATATAAGATAGGTTTTTGGTGCTCAACGATGTTTGAGCATGTTCTCCCTTTCAGTTCAGTTACGTTTAGTCCGCGTATACTAGGATTTTTTTTTATTGCTTGTGTGCCTGGTATGTTGTACACTTGCCCCAAGCATGGTGTTTCAACCATACCTCAAGTTGAAAGATTTATTGGCCTCTTTATTTTGTAGCCTTTTCGGCTATGTCCCTTGTTGACTTTTGTCCTTGGGTATTACCTTCTCCCCTAGATGTCTTTACCACTTATCTATTTCTTTTCCCTCTTACCTATAAAACCCTTGGATCTACTCCAGAGTGAGTATCAACCAGCTTGCTATTGTTCTGGAGTCGGTCGCAGTTCGCCGTGAATTGGAGGAATCCCGTAAGAGAAAGATGATGCAGCATGGAGCCCATCAGAGTCACCAATAGAGAGTCAGAACCAATGCTCAACAGCCTGCTCATTTCACTCCTCCGAATGCATTCAGGGCCCCTGCACCAGCACCTCGCCTAGCTGCTTCGAGCAATCTCAACCTCAGCACCAACAGCAATCTACCTCAGAGGACCCATAATCCAGCTGCAAGAGTCACATGTTTCAGCTGCTATGAATTGGGGCACTACGCCAACAGTTGCCTAAGGAAGCAAGCTTTGATGCTAGTCTAATTAGGGCTACGTTAAAGTTTCAAGCTGCTACAGATTAGTCTAAAGGAAGTAAAGTTTGTAGTGCCAAAGGAATAAGTTTGGAAGATGTGCCAATCGCGTGAATTTCTGATGTGTTTCGGATGAGTTGCAGGATGCCACGGATAGGGATATAGAGTTCTTGAAAGAACTAGTTCCTGGAACACTACCCATTTCCAAGAGACCTTATAGGATGCCTGCTAATGAGTTAGCTGAAGTAAAGAGACAGATTAAAGAGCTACAAGATCAAGGTTTTGTTCGACCAAGTTCTTCGCCATGGGGAGCGCTAGTTCCTTTAGTTGAAAAGAAAGATGGAACTCAGAGAATGTGCGTAGATTATCGCTCACTCAATGAGGTCACCATTAAGAATAAGTACTCTCTGCCAAGAATCGATGATTTGTTTGACCAGCTTCAAGGAGCCGGAGTGTTCTCGAAGATTGACTTGAGATCAGGTTACCACCAGTTGAAGATTCGTCAAGAGGATATCCCCAAAACAACTTTTGTTACTCGGTATGGACAGTATGAGTATATTGTGATGTCTTTTGGATTGACCAATGCCCCTGCCTATTTCATGACCTTGATGAATAAAGTATTCATGGAATATCTGGATAAGTTTGTTGTTGTTTTCATTGATGACATTCTGATCTACTCCAAAAGTGAGGAAGAACATGAGGATCACTTGCGCCAAGTTTTAACGAAGCCTAGAGAGAATCAGCTGTATGCAAAGTTCAGTAAATATGAGTTCTGGATGAAAGAAGTTGCTTTCCTAGGACATGTTGTAAGGCCCCCATTTTCGATAAATTAATATCGAAAATGGATACCATGTGCATACAGTACTAGTCCCATGATCAGTGGCTAGTACGCACAAATACAAATTGATATCACAGTCATACACAACTTTATTATTATAGCGGAAGCAAATACTTAATATTCTTACAATACCAAAAGTAAAAGCATAACAGTGGAGACATTCATCTTGTAGTATGCCTTTTATCCCAAAATCCCCACAGCAAGCGACAAGGAGAACCCTAATAAAACTCATCGTTCACATCCCGAATCTGCGTCGTAAAAGGTGTCGTCGGGTAATCTGTCTCTTCACCTAAAAATTATCAACATGGCAAGTTGAGTACTTACGTACTCATAAGACTTTTACAAAACCTATTATATATGCAGGCCATTTCAAGGAAAGGCTCATGGTTGTTTTGCATAAAGCTAAAATTGAAATGTAAATCTTGATTAATAGATTGAAAAGCGAACTTTAAGTAAAGGCGACTTAATATAAAAAGTAATGAATGTAAGTATAAATAAGTCACATGTACCAGGTATCATGACCATTTCAAGAATCATTTCTCATCACACGTGAAAATTTCCGAGTAACCATTCCTACTAGTCCCAGGTAGGAATTCAAAGTTTTATGAAAATAAAAACCATCTAACTAATGCTGGCGCACCAAGATTCCCATAACCGCGGGAACGGCTTTTCGAAAAGTTTGACACTCTGCAGAGTTTGTACAGCTTTACCCACAAGTAATGATCAACCTCTTTTGCCAAGCCAGTAACACACTTCCTTTGGTGTGTCGGCAAGGAGATCATAACAAAACCGTTACATTGTTTAATCCTAACTTTGCACCAGCCCGGTGACGTCAAGTCATACTATGGTATTTATGTTTGCACAGTCACTGCACCATAATGATTAGGCATGTCCATAGTATGGCATTCACCGTTGTATTAGCAAACGTGACTCCCAACACCTCGGTGTGGCGCCCTCTGAGCAACCATCCATGAAGAGGCTCGTACTACTTGACCTACCAATGTGCAAAGCTAGTTTTAAGCAACTTAATAAGTTAGAGCTGTCCCATACCAAAGACTTGTGGTTGTACGGTAAATTCTTGGGTTTAACGAACACGTAGTTCGGTCCTTAATCCGACACGGGCAATAGTCTCCACCCTACACTACGTACAAGTCCCTTGTACACCCGGCTATTGCCAATAATTGCCCGCATCAAAACCATAGTTTTATTTTCATTTTTGATCAAAATACCAACCAAGAAAGGTCATACCCATTAATTGTCATATCCAACATTTTTAATCATGTCAAGGTTTTATGTTCAATTAAGCACGGCTAAGCATATCACTAAATGTGATTAACCCAAAGTGACATCAAGTATTGTCTATGTTATTCTAGGGTTTTCAAGGATCACAAATCCATACTTATCAAGGAAGTTCTATGAAGCAATAGGTACAACTACCAATACCCATAATATAGCAAACTTTAATAAAATAAAGTATGCAGTAAAACATTTAATGAAAACATTTATAAAACTGGGATCAATATGATCAAAGGGGGTGCTTGCCTTGTTGATGATCTTCGACGTCAAACTCGATCGTCGAACTCACAAGTTTCGTCAGGTGCTACGTCGAATAATAATAACATGGCAATTTCAATAAAATAAAAGGATCAGACATAAGAACCAAATAAAATCAACTGTTTGAATTAACATATTTGTTGTTCATTGATTTACAAGTTTTATGAACATTTTCTGATTAGGCTCTTATAATAGCAAATCTTAGTTTCTTGAATAATTCACTTTTATTAATCATTTTCAGAGACCATTTTTACAGGTTTCATTAGTCTGGATTTTCAATTTCTAAATTCTGAAATTATTTAAATTGCTATTATGGAACTACTTTCTTACCCTATATTATACTTCAAATATTTTCCATGGTACACCCTAAGTATTTTTGCATATTCAGGTTCCTAGCAAAGCATGGAATCTATTAAAATTTATTTCATTTAATTTGAAGTTGAATTGCGAAATTCTATTCACAACATATTTCAAATTCTTTCTTTAAATTTAAATCTGAAATTCAAACAGAGTTCATTTTGAAATATTTTTGCTTATTCTGAATCTACTTGATTTTAGATGAATTTAGAAATTTATTCCACTTCATTTGGTTGGATAGTTCAAAAGATATTCAAGTTTGAATATATTCGGTTTTGTAAATCTGAAAATTAAAAACTTTACTAAATTCGGAAAATGCGCCGCAACCAAGTACGCTTTCCTTTTCCGTATTGCTCTGGACTGAGGCTCTGACGGGCCGGGCCCATTCGCAGAGAGAGACGCTGAGCGCGGAGCGGCTGACACGCGGGCCCGCGAGTTCTCTCGTGTCTGAGGTCGACAGTGGTCCCGCGACGTCGGTGTTACAGTAGCGCACAAGAGGCCCGACAGGAGGCCCACATGGCGGTGACACGAACAGAGAACTCACTCCCGAGCTCACCGGCGGCGAGAGGTGGCGGAGAAGGGAATGGACTCGGTTCGTGCTCGGGGACCTACGCGTCTAGGGAGGTGATGCTTGGCGGAGGTGGCACGCCACCGGAGAGAGGCGGCGAGCTCATTGCTCACCGGCGTTCCGGTGAAGCAGCGGCATCCCGAGGCGAATGGGTACCACGAGAGCATCGATGGACCACGGAGATCTCATTTTTAGCTTTAGCGCAAAGAAATGAGTAATGGAGAGGTGATCTCACCGTGCGACTACGGCGGCGGCGGAGGAGGTCGTCGCAAGGGCTCGTCGGGGAAGAAGAAGGAAAACTGAGGTTGCGTGAAGAAAGTAGAGGTTAGGAGGATGCTTTTGGTGAATTGGTTCGAGCAATGGTTGGCGGAGAGCTAGTTTGGGCGATTCCCTCTTTGGGTTTTGGCGGAGATGGGGAAGAAGAGGGTGGTGGCGGCGATGAAGCGCTTTGGTTCGGTTTTACGGTTCCGGAGGAAGTATAAGGGCGTGCGGCGCTTTGGCGGGGTTTAAATAGACAAATGAGCGGTGCCACGATGCTTGGACAGAGGGGGTGAAGACGGCGGCTTGGTGAGGCTTCTCGGCGTTCCTCGGCGCGGAGAGAGAGCGCGGCAATGCGAGGCGAATCTGGCGTGGCGAGGCGGCGTCGTCGAGCGCATTAGGCGTCGAGTTGCGGCGCAGTGGCGACAAAGCGGAAGAGGCGGCGATCTCAGCGAGAGAGAACGGAAAGAACGGAGAAAAAGCGGAGAGGTGAAGGCGACAGTGGGACATGGCGGTCAGCGAGAGAAAAGGAGTCGGCGCGCAGGACAATTGTCGGCGGGGCCCACATGTCGTGAGACAAGGATTTAAAAATCAGAATTCTCTGACAACTCGGGGTAAAATCGGAAGTTTGGGCTAGAAGATAAAATCAAAATTTTACAAACCTTTTACAGAGGTCTGAAAGGTAAATATAAAGGTCTAAAAAATTTTCAGATTAATTTGATGAATATAAATATTATTAAAAATCGACAATGCATTATTCTTGATTTTAATTGATTCATTTTCCATTTAATAGAGGGAAATATTCAATTTATTATTTTATGAAATTTTTTAAAGGATTGGAATTAATATTATATACCTTTAATAAAATTTTCATAATTTTATTATTGATATTTTATTTTTAATAATTACGACCTTTGCATTTTCCAACTTTTCTTATTATTTGTTTTGAATTTCTAAAATTACTAAATGAAGATATAAATTCATGATATTTTTACCAGGGTTGTTTTAAGTTAATATGTCGGCTTGGTTAAAAATTTCAACTATGGTTAAGGTAAGAAATATCCTGATCAAAGCTTTTGGTTCAGATTTCCTTTTCTCTTTTCATGATCATTTTGTCTTTTTATTTTATTATTATTTTTTTTAATGCCAAGACAGAACAAGTGGCAAAATCATGATTCTGAGATTTTTAAGGATTTTACTGACTTTGTATTTTTACCTTTTTCCCTTTTACCATTTTACTATATAGCACCTTTGGATTTCTTTTAATAGGAAAAGCCAAAAGAAACTCTTTAATTCAAGAAAAATCAGAAAACATAACAATAAATCATATGGGTATTTTTAATATTATATTTCTGACTTTATTGAATTTTGGGTTGTTACAAATCCACCCCCCTTACAAAAATCTCGTCCTCGAGATTTGAAGAGGATTAGAAGAAATCAGGAAATTCCTTTTGGAGATGATCTTCACGTTCCCAAGTTGCTTCGTCTTCTGTGTGATGACTCCATTGAACTTTCATCATCTTGATAGTCTTATTCCTGGTCTGACGCTCCGCTTCTTCCAGAACACGAATTGGATGTTCTCGATATGTAAGATCTGGTTGAAGATCGATATTCTCCAGGTTGGTCAATTCGGAGGGAACACGAAGACATTTCTTGAGTTGCGACACATGAAAAACACTATGAACCTCTGACAGTTGAGGTGGCAGTTCTAATTTATATGCCATCTCGCCCATCTTCTCGAGGATTGGAAAGGTCAATATATCGCGGAGCTAACTTCACGAATTTGGAAGCGATTTAACTCCACGAAGAGGAGAAACCTTCAAATAGACATGGTCGCCAATCTCGAAGCTAAGTTCACGTCGGCGGTTGTCGGCGTAACTCTTTGGCGAGATTGCGCTTCTTTTAAACGGCTTCGATCCGTCTACTTGCTCTTGCGCTTCTTGAATAAGATCTGGACCAAAGAATTTTCTTTCACCAACCGGACCAAAAGAGGGAGTTACGCATTTTCTTCCATACAAGGCTTCAAAGGAGACATTTGGAGACTGGATTGGAAAATTTGTTGTTATAAGAAAATTCAGCAAGCGCCAAGCTTTTCTCCCAATTAGAACCATATGATAGCACACAGGCTCTCAACAAGTCTTCCAGAATTTGATTTATCCTTTCCGTTTGCCCATCCGTCTGAGGGTGATAAGCTGTACTGAAATTCAGCTTAGTCCCTAGAAGACTGTGCAAACTTTCCCAGAATCGAGAAGTAAATTGAGATCCTCGATCTGAAACAATGGTCTTCGGAACACCATGCAAGCGCACAATGTTATTCAGATAGAGTTCTGCAAGCTCATCTCCTCGATTGGTGACTTTTACTGGGATAAAATGCGCCACCTATGTTAATCGATCAACGATAACCCAAATAGAATCATGACCTTTTCTAGTCTTTGGCAGACCAGTGATGAAATCCATACTGATATCATCCCACTTCCATTCTGGAATCTTCAAAGGTTGCAAAAGTCCAGCGGGACGTTGGTGCTCGGCTTTAACACGTTGACACACATCGCGGATAGCAGCGTATGCGACAATATCTTTCTTCATACCGGGCCACCAATATTCCCGACGGAGATCTTGGTACATTTTGTACTTCGGGATGGATTGAGAGAGGGACTCATGAGCTTCTTTAAGAATTAAGTCCTTAAGCTCGGGGTCATTGGGAACATAGATTTGATTCTTGAACATGAGCACTTCATCCGAATCTTCATGGAATTCGGTTGGCTCCATTCTTCAATTCTTCCCGAATTTTGATGATAGATTCATCTTTGAGTTGAGCGACTTTAATTTGGGACTTTAAGGTTGGTTGCACTTCAAGTGTAGCCAAAATCCTTTTCAACAATTCCCAAATTAAGCTTTTGGAATTCATTGATGAGATCGATTGGTTGGTATGATAGGAGACGGAAAGACAATGAAGTTTTACGCTAAGAGCATCGACTCGACATTTGCTTTACAGGGATGGTATTGAATATTAAGGTCGTAGTCTTTAATCAACTCAACCATCTTATTTGCCTTAAATTTAAATCAGTGGGTGAAGAAATATTTCAAACTCTTGTGATCTGTAAAAATATTGCATCGATTACCAATGAGGTAATGGCGCCAAATTTTAAGAGCATGCACCACGCAGACTAACTCTAGATCATGAGTTGGATAATTAAGCTCATGGGGTTAAATGGCGGCGAGAGGCATAAGCGACAACTTTGCCTTCTTGCATCAGAACACACCCTAATCCGCTTCGAGATGCATCACAATAAACATCGAAGCTCTTATGGACATCGGGTAACACTAGCACTGGGGCTGTTGTTAACCGATTCTTGAGCTCTTGAAAGCTTTCTTCGCACTCCGGGGTCCATTCAAACTTCTTTTCTTTCTTTAGCAACTGAGTCAAAGGTCGGGCTATTTTGGAAAAGTTCTCGATGAAACGGCGATAATATCCCGCTAAACCGAGAAAGCTTCGAATTTTGGGTACAGATTGAGGGGATTCCCAATCCATGATTGCTTTGATTTTGCTAGGATCGACAGATATGCCTCCATTGGATAGAATATGCCCGAGAAAAGCAACTTCTTTTAGCCAGAATTCGCATTTCTCGAATTTGGCATAAAGCTTATGCTCGCGAAGTTTCTCGAGCACCATACGCAAATGCTGCGCATGATCTTCTTTAGATTTGGAATAGATAAGGATGTCGTCGATGAAAACCACGACGAACTTGTCTAAATACTCCATGAATACTTTATTCATGAGGGTCATAAAGTGGCGGGAGCATTAGTAAGTCCGAAAGACATTACGATTGTACTCATACAATCCGTAGCAGCGTGGTAAGCGTTTTTGGAATATCTTGGATCGATTTTCAATTGATAGTACCCATGTCTTAAGTCAATTTTGAAAAGACTTGAGCACGATCAATTGATCAAGCGGATCGTCGATCGAGGAAGAAGATATTTATTTTTGATTGTCACATCATTTAAGGCTCGATAGTCCACACACATGCGTGTACCACCGTCCTTTTGGGAGCGAAAAGAATGGACTACCCACGGAGAAGAACTGGGTCGAATAAACCCTTTCTTTAATTGCTCATTGATTTGCTTCTTTAATTCGACTAAGTCATGAGGGGGCATACGATAGGGGCGCTTAGAAATGGGAGCGGTTAGGAACAAGATTGATGACAAATTCCATATCTCATGCGGAGGAAGTCCGGCAACTCATCTGAAATACATCGGGATATTCGAAACTATAGGAATTTGGTGAGTTCTTTGGTTATTGCGGAACAAAGGAAGGATTGGGATTTTTCTGAATTTTGGATGGAGGAAAAATTTACTGAAATACCTTCAGAGTTAACAAGAGAGATTGATCGATTGGCACAGTCTATGCATCCTTTATATTTAGATAACCAGTCCATGCCAAGGATCACATCTAAACCAGGTGTTTCTATGAGGATGAGATCAGCGTGAAATAATATTCCATTTATTTCAATACTGATACTAGAACAAATTTTGGTTGACTTCATGGTTGAACCAGGGGAAAAGATTAACATTTTGGTTGAGAGAAGGTCGGATTTGATTTCATTTTGATCGACAAACTTCTTTGAAATAAATGAATGCGATGCTCCGGAATCAAACAATACCAAGGTAGATACTGAATGAACAGGGAACATACCCAACACGACATCAGGGGCGTCGTTGGCTTCTTCGGCGGTCACATGGTGCAAGCGACCGCTACTTGAATTTCGGTTTGCAGCAGATACTGGTTTAACTGCTTGAGTTATTCCAGCACCTTGCGGTCTTCCAGGGGGACGCTGAACACCTTGAGCCGACTGATGATTCGGAGCTTGATTCTTCTTTGGACATGCATTAGCGTAATGACCACGTTCATTACACCGATAGCATGTGACATCTGCTGCTTGATTTTGACTTCCAGCAGGCTTCCTATCAGATGTGCCAGTCTGCCTAGCAGGAGGCTGCCGAGGTCGAGGAGGTTGACCTTGACGCCTTGCTGCTGATAAGGAGCAGAAGGTCGTACATTGGTTGATTTCCCAATGCGCGGCCTTGCAGGGCTAGCACTTATAAACTTGCGAGCCATCCATTTCCTTTTACGATTCTCCATAATATTCTTGATGCGTGTTTCGGCTATAATAGCTTTATCCACGATTACTTGAAAATCATAAATCATGAATAGCTAGGATATGCTTCACTTCATCATTTAAATTATCTACGAAGCATTCAATTCTTCTCGCTTGAGCGTCATACGAGGTTGCATATCGGGCAAGATAATTGAAGCGGTGGAGATATTCCATTACGGACATATTCCTTGATGAAGATCCAAGAATTCCGCTTCTTGAGATTTACGGACTAGAAGGAATATGAGTCCTTCTAAAAGCTTCCTTGAAAGATGTCCAAGAAATTTCTTGACCTTACCGTGAATAGTGGAAATTCTCCCACCAAGCGGTGCATCTTGCAAGCGTCTGAAGCATAAAGCACTTTTCATAGTCCTTTGCATTGAGCAATGGCCAACTTGCTTTCAAGCGATCTTAGCGGTCATCCGCCTCTAATGGGTCAACAAAGAAGAGAAAGTCGGGGTCGGGTTTTTAAGAACTCGCCCAACTTAGATTGACGATAAGCTTAGACATTCTGGCTCCTGCATCCACAAAGACCGATATTAGCCGTATGCACGCACTTCTTTGAAGAAGAAGGGTATTCGTCTGCCGTCCTTGCTCAATCATCGCCAAGACTTGAGCCATCGTGGCGGTCCCGCAATTGCTCTTGAGGGCGATCCCTTGGGCTTGAATCGATGCTTGCGGGCGGCGGCGGAGATTCTGACGAGCGGGTTGACGCGACGAGGAAGCTCGGCGAAGGATGAACTGGTTTGGCAAAGCCGAGTGGCTAAAGCCACCCTTGAGGCGATTTTCAGAGTTGCCTCCGTCTCCATTATCTCACTTAGAGACACGTGGTGGCATCCGGAAGGGCATAAAGAAGGAGAGTGATAGGTAAGATTTTAATTCATTTAATTTCGATAGTTATTTCATTATTATCATTCATGAGTTATTATTATCAAGGATCATAACATCGTAAAAATATTAACAAGAATGTTAAATATTTACAGTAGAAGCCATAAGCACACAATAAAATTCACAACCAAAACTTTTATTCCAACTTTTAAATATGTACAAGCAAAAGCGCAAGACTACTAACATTTATTACTAACATCTAACTTACGTAGTTTAGAAGGGAAGGTAACCAAAAGTTACTTCTTATTTTCTAACTAGACTCACTCAACTGACTCCATATCCACACTACCTACTGAAGACCTACAGGTAGAACCCTCCGTGTCCGAGGAAGGAAAAGTCCCTCGACGACGGTATACATGTGGTCTCTGAGAACGACGCAAAACAACACTGCCTGGATCTACATGGATTCTAGGCAAGCGAGGTCGACTACCTACAAGCGACATCCGTGCTCGGCAATACCTTGGCGGTGCTCGGGTTTCATCCACGGGCACTTGAGGTGCTTGCCTCAACACGACCGCGATGCCAAACCTCTAGCTAGACAAGGAGCAATAGCTTCTTCCAAGTACGCTATCCTACGCCTAGCTTCCCGATACTCTGAAACTACTTGCCGACAATACTGATCTGAGGTGTTAATGAATTCCACTAAGTTTCTTAAGGTGGTATTTGATAACCCAGTGGAATCCATATAACAATTTTCCCCACCAGGTGGCCGAGAAGGAATTCTCCTATATGCAACTGCCAATTCAGGTAATGCATGACGTAGCCTGACAATTGCAATATAGGCCGCTTCGTTCATGGCCATCGTGATGGAAGATCCTGAGCCTTCAAAGATCTATCCCTTCACCATACTCGACTCTAGCAGGATATCTACCCTTGCTATATACTCCACCGAGGCCCGAACTAACAGGGCATGGAATACTATATATCTAGGATTCTCGGAAAAATGGGCAAATTCCAGTGAGACGAGTAAGGTATCCCATCATGCCTAACTTTCCTCCGAGTAGACATATAGCATGGCGCATAGCCTCCCATCTGCACATTTAACAAGGAATTAGTATTCCTGATTAAATGCAAGATAATGAAATATTGGAGGAAAAGATTCTAGTAGAAATTTTTAAAACAGAAAAGAATTAATAACAAATATTTATTTGGCACAACCAAAAGAACATACTTAAGGAATAAATTTGAGAGATGACCTAATTCATCATTTTAGTATTAGAATCCTAATTTCAATTTTAAGTTCATTTACGCCTAAGCTATTTAAGGTTTCCTACAGCCAGCATGGCTCTGATACCAACTTGTAAGGCCCCCATTTTCGATAAATTAATATCGAAAATGGATACCATGTGCATACAGTACTAGTCCCATGATCAGTGGCTAGTACGCACAAACACAAATTGATATCACAATCATACACAACTTTATTATTACAGCGGAAGCAAATACTTAATATTCTTACAATACCAAAAGTAAAAGCATAACAGTGGAGACATTCATCTTGTAGTATGCCTTTTATCCCAAAATCCCCACAGCAACTGACAAGGAGAACCTAATAAAACTCATCGTTCACATCCCGAATCTGCGTCGTAAAAGGTGTCGTCGGGGTAATCATCTCTTCACCTAAAATTATCAACATGGCAAGTTGAGTACTTACGTACTCGCAAGACTTTGCAAAACCTATTATATATGTAGGCCATTTCAAGGAAAGGCTCATGGTTGTTTTGCATAAAGCTAAAATTGAAATGTAAATCTTGATTAATAGATTGAAAAGCGAACTTTAAGTAAAGGCGACTTAATATAAAAAGTAAGAATGTAAGTATAAATAAGTCACATGTACCTGGGTATCATGACCATTTCCAAGAATCATTTCTACTGTCACAGCAGAAATTTCCGAGTAACCATTCCTACTAGTCCCAGGTAGGAATTCAGAGTTTTATGAAAATAAAAACCATCTAACTAGTGCTGGCGCACCAAGATTCCCATAACCGCGGGAACGGCTTTTCGAAAAGTTTGACACTCTGCAGAGTTTGTACAGCTTTACCCACAAGTAATGATCAACCTCTTTTGCCAGGCCAGTAACACACTTCCTTTGGTGTGTCGGCAAGGAGATCATAACAAAACCGTTACATTGTTTAATCCTAACTTTGCACCAGCCCGGTGACGTCAAGTCGTACTATGGTATTTATGTTTGCACAACAACGCACAATAATGATTAGGCATGTCCATAGTATGGCATTCACCGTTGTATTAGCAAGCGTGACTCCCAACACCTCGGTGTGGCGCCTACGAGCAACCGATCCATCAAGAGGCTCGTACTACTTGACCTACCAATGTGCAAAGCTAGTTTTAAGCAACTTAATAAGTTAGAGCTGTCCCATACCAGCACTTGTGGTTGTACGGTAAATTCTTGGGTTTAACGAACACGTAGTTCGATCCTTAATCCGACACGGGCAATAGTCTCCACCTACACTACGTACAAGTCCCTTGTACACCCTGGCTATTGCCAATAATTGCCCGCATCAAAACCATAGTTTTATTTTCATTTTTGATCAAAATACCAACCAAGAAAGGTCATACCCATTAATTGTCATATCCAACATTTTTAATCATGTCAAGGTTTTATGTTGAATTAAGCACGGCTAAGCATAGCACTAAATGTGATTAACCCAAAGTGACATCAAGTATTGTCTATGTTATTCTAGGGTTTTCAAGGATCACAAATCCATACTTATCAAGGAAGTTCTATGAAGCAATAGGTACAACTACCAATACCCATAATATAGCAAACTTTAATAAAATAAAGTATGCAGTAAAACATTTAATGAAAACATTTATAAAACTAGGATCAATATGATCAAAGGGGGTGCTTGCCTTGTTGATGATCTTCGACGTCAAACTCCTGATCGTCGAACTCACAAGTTTAAATCGGTGCTACACGTCGAATAATAATAACATGGCAATTTCAATAAAATAAAAGGATCAGACATAAGAACCAAATAAAATCACCTGTTTGAATTAACATATTTGTTGTTCATTGATTTACAAGTTTTATGAACATTTTCTGATTAGGCTCTTATAATAGCAAATCTTAGTTTCTTGAATAATTCACTTTTATTAATCATTTTCAGAGACCATTTTTACAGGTTTCATTAGTCTGGATTTTCAATTTCTAAATTCTGAAATTATTTAAATTGCTATTATGGAACTACTTTCTTACCCTATATTATACTTCAAATATTTTCCATGGTACACCCTAAGTATTTTTGCATATTCAGGTTCCTAGCGAAGTATGGAATCTATTAAAATTTATTTCATTTAATTTGAAGTTGAATTGCAGAAATTCTATTCACAACATATTTCAAATTCTTTCTTTAAATTTAAATCTGAAATTCAAACAGAGTTCATTTTGAAATATTTTTGCTTATTCTGAATCTACTTGATTTTAGATGAATTTAGAAATTTATTCCACTTCATTTGGTTGGATAGTTCAAAAGATATTCAAGTTTGAATATATTCGGTTTTGTAAATACAGAAAATTAAAACTTTACTAAATTCGGAAAATGCGCCGCAACCAAATCGCTTTCCTTTTCCGTATTGCTCTTGACTGAGGCTCTGACGGGCCGGGCCCATTCGCAGAGAGAGACGCTGAGCGCGGAGCGGCTGACACGCGGGCCCGCGAGTTCTCTCGTGTACGAGGCTGACAGGTGGTCCCGCGATGTCAGTGTTACCAGCGCGCACAAGAGACTAACAGGGGAGGCCCACATGACAGTGACACCGAACAGAGAACTCACTCCCCGAGCTCACCGGCGGCGAGAGGTGGCCGGAGAAGGGGAATGGACTCCAGATTCGTGCTCAGGGGACCTCTGGCGTCTAGGGAGGTGATGCTTGGTAGGAGGTGGCCTGCCACCGGAGAGGGGCGGCGGAGCTCACTGCTCACCGGCGTTCCGGCGAAACGACGGCATCCCGAGACGAATGGGTACCACAGAGAGCATCAGTGGACCACGGAGATCTCATTTTTAGCTTTAGCGCAAAGAAATGAGTAATGGAGAGGTGATCTCACCGTGCGACTACGGCGGCGGCGGAAGGAGGTCGTCGCAAGGGCTCGTCGGGGAAGAAGAAGGAAAACTGAGGTTGCGTGAAGAAAGTAGAGGTTAGGAGGATGCTTTTGGTGAATTGGTTCGAGCAATGGTTCGGCGGAGAGCTAGTTTGGGCGCTTTCCCTCTTTCGGGTTTTTGGCCGGAGATGGGAAGAAGAGGGTGGTCGCGGCGATGAAGCGCTTTGGTTGGTTTTTCCGTTCCGGGAGGAAGTATAAGGGCGTGCGGCGCTTTGGCGTGGTTTAAATAGACAAATGAGGCGGTGCCACGGTGCTTGGACAGAGGGGGTGAAGACGGCGGCTTGGTGAGGCTTCTCGGCCGTTCCTCAAGGGGAGAGAGAGCGCGCGGGCCGAGATAGATCGGCGTGGCGAGGCGACGTCTGGCGCGCATTAGGCGTCGAGTTGCGGCGCAGTGGCGACAAACGGAAGAGGCGCGATCTCAAAGAGAGAGAGAACGGAAAGAACGGAGAAAAACGGAGAGGTAAAGTCGACAGTGGGACCGGGCGGTCAGCGAGAGAAAAGGAGTCGGCCGCGAGGACAGTGCCACAAGGGGGCCCACATGTCGTGAGACAAGGATTTAAAAATCGAGAATTCTCTGGACAGCTCGAGGTAAAATCGGAAGTTTGGGCTAGAAGATAGAATAAAAATTTTACAAAACTTTTTACAGAGGTCGGAAGGTAAGGATAAAGGTCTAGAAAAATTTTCAGATTAATTTTATGGATATAAATATTATTAAAAATCGACAATGCATTTATCGATTTTAATTGATTACATTTTCCATTTAATAGAGGAATAAATTCAATTTATTATTTTATGAAATTGTTTTACAGGATTGGAATTAATATTATATACCTTTAATAAAATTTTCAAAATTTTATTATTGATATTTTATTTTTAATAATTCTGACACTGCATTTTCCAGCTTTTCTTATTGACTGTTTTTGAATTTCTAAAATTACTAAATTAAGAGATAAATTCATGATATTTTTACCAGGGTTGGTTTAAGTTATTATGTCGGCTTGGTTAAAAATTTCAACTATGGTTAAGGTAAGAAATATCCTGATCAAAGCTTTTGGTTCAGATTTCCTTTTCTCTTTTCATGATCATTTTGTCTTTTTATTTTATTATTATTTTTTTTAATGCCAAGACAGAAAAAGTGGCAAAATCATGATTCTGAGATTTTTAAGGATTTTACTGACTTTGTATTTTTACCTTTTTCCCTTTTACCATTTTACTATATAGCACCTTTGTATTTCTTTTAATAGGAAAAGCCAAAAGAAACTCTTTAATTCAAGAAAAATCAGAAAACATAACAATAAATCATATGGGTATTTTTAATATTATATTTCTGACTTTATTGAATTTCGGGTTGTTACACATGTCATATCAGCAGAAGGAGTCGCTGTTGACCCTGGTAAGGTACGAGATGTGCTAAGTTGGGAGTCACCCAAGACGGTACCCCAAATCTGAAGTTTTCTTGGAATGGCGGGATATTATCGTCGTTTCATAGAAGGGTTTTCTAGAAAAGCCAGACCGCTCACTCAACTGTTAAAGAAGGAGAAGAAATTTGTTTGGACACCAGAGTGTGAGCAAAGTTTTCAAGAATTAAAGAAGTGTTTGATAATCGCCCAAAGCTTATCCCGCGGATAATAGGAAGGATTTTGTGATATTTTGTGATGCATCCCGACAAGGACTCAGTTGTGTGCTAATGCAAGATAAGAAGGTTGTAGCGTATGCTTCGCGACAACTAAGGCCACATGAAGTTAACTATCCTACCAATGAATTGGAATTGGCAGCCGTAGTGCATGCTTTAAAGATTTGGCGCCACTATCTCGATTATCTCATTGGTAATCGTTGTGAGGTTTATACTGATCACAAGAGTCTGAAGTATATCTTTACCTAAGCTGACCTCAATATGAGACAAAGAAGATGGTTGTAACTGATCAAGGACTATGACATTGGGATTCATTATCATCCAGGCAAAGCCAATGTCGTAGCCGATGCTTTGAGTAGAAAGAGCTACTGCAATACTCTGATGATTAAGGAAAGTCAGCCAGCCCTTTATACGGAATTTCAGAAGCTTAGTTTGGAATTGGTTCAGGAAGGTCATTTAGCTACTCTGGAAGTACGCCCTACGTTAGAAGATCAGATTCAAGAAGCACAGGTAGATGATGCTGATGTCAAGGAGATTAAGAGCAATATGAAGAAAGGAAAAGCCCCAGGTTTCACTGAAGATGAACAAGGTGCTATTTGGTATGAGAAGCGGATTTACGTACCAGATCAGAAAGAGCTTAAGGAGTTGATACTCAAAGAAGTGCATGAGACTTTATACTCCATTCATCCTGGAAGTACCAAGATGTATCAAGACCTCAAGGAAAGGTATTGTTGGCCTAGTATGAAGCGTGAGATTGCAGAGTATGTTGCACTTTGTGATGTCTGCCAGAAGGTCAAGGCAGAGCATAAGAGACCAGCAGGATTGCTGCAGCCATTGAAGATTCCCGAGTGGAAGTGGGAAGAAATTGGTATGGATTTCATCACCGAATTTCCTAAGACCCAAGCAGGTTACGACTCGATCTGGGTAATAGTGGATCGATTGACTAAGGTAGCTTTCTTCATTCCAGTTAAGACTACCTATGCAGGAGATAAATTAGCGAATTATATATGTCAAGGATCATCAGTCTTCACGGAGTGCCCAAGAAGATAGTGTCTGATAGAGGAAGCTAGTTTACCTCTCGTTTTTGGCAGAGTCTGCATGAAGCCAAGGGAACTCATCTCAGATTCAGTATTGCCTATCACCCTCAAACCGATGGATAGACTGAGCGTGTGAATCAGATTGTTGAGGATATGTTAAGAGCTTGTGCCATAACTTATGGTGCCAAGTGGGACAAGTGTTTGCCCTATGCCGAGTTTTCGCACAACAATAGTTATCAAGCTAGTCTGCAAATGTCGCCTTTTGAAGCCTTATATGGAAGAAAGTGCAGAACCCCTCTTAACTAGAAGGAGTTTGGAGAAAGACAACTTTTTGGCCCTGCCATACTGCAAGAAGCCGAAGAGCAAGTCCAATTAATTCGAGACCGTTTGAAGATTGCCCAAAGCAGACAGAAGAGTTATGCAGATAATCGTCGCAGAGATTTGAGTTTCGAGCCCAATGATTATGTTTATCTCAGAGTCACCCCTCTCAAAGTAGTGAAGAGATTTCAAGTAAAAGGGAAGCTTGCCCCTAGATATGTGGGACCATTCAAAATCTTGGAACGAAGGGGCGAGGATGCCTACAAGTTAGAATTGCCTTAGTCTTTTGCCGAAATCCATGATGTGTTCCATGTGTCGCAGTTGAAGAAATGCCTGCGTGTGCCAGAGGAACAGATGCCATTGAAAGCCATTGATTTGCAAGAGGATCTTACCTACAAGGAACAACCAGTGAAAATTTTGGATATAGCAGAGCGTATCACGAGGAGCAAGATCATCCGTTTTTGCAAGGTCAAGTGGAGCAATCATTCAGAAGAGGAAGCAACTTGGGAGCGCGAAGAGGATCTGAAGTCAGAGTTTCCCCACCAATTATTTAGCCAGCCTGAATCTCGGGGTCGAGTTTCCATTTAAGGGGGGAGGTTTGTAACATCCCAAAATTTGAGTTTTGGAATGTTGAATTCAAAAATAAACCATTTGCATTTTCTTGAATTAATTCCAGCTTAATTTGAATTTTCCATTAAAGAAAGGATTTAATTTAACTAAACTATTCATCAAACTAAAGATTTTCAGTTTTAGTTGGGTTCATTGTACTCCAAGGAATTTTTTTTGTATTTTTGGGGATTTTTCTGAATTTAATTGCTATTTATGTGAATTTATTTGCATTTATTCGAATTTCTGGAATTTTTCTTAATCGAAAAATGAATTTTATTTCCAAAAACCCTCTAGGGCCGAATCTTCTCCGGCCCATCTCTTT
Organism: Otatea glauca; assembly: GCA_036346275.1. Lineage (NCBI taxonomy): Eukaryota > Viridiplantae > Streptophyta > Magnoliopsida > Poales > Poaceae > Otatea > Otatea glauca. Next base: position 88,380 of record JAYEVK010000188.1, on the reverse strand, counting down.
CCGCGCCACCTTGGCCCATTGGCCCGCTTCGCTTTTCCCCGTCTTGGGCCGCTCCACTTTCCTTCGGCTCGTTTCCCTAGCCCAGCTCTGCTGTGCAGCCCGCGTCGCGTCGGTCGTCGGATTCGCGCCACGTGTGCGGCTGAGATCGCGCCCGCGAAACCCTAGCCGCACGCCGTCGCCGCTCGAAGTCCGCCCCGCTAACGCCTTGGCATCCGTGCCGCGTCCGTTGCGCGTCCTTCGAGGCTATAAAAAGTCGAGCCGTCAATTGATCTGGGTTTGTCTCGTCGCGCCGCGTCTATCACCGCTTTCCCGTCGGCCAAGACCCCGCCGGCCGTTGCTGCGAGCTCGCCGTACCTTCGCCGCCGCAGCCGAAGCCTTTCCCCGTCGCCTCGCCGCTCCGGTGCCTCTCCGCCGCAGCCGCGCGTCTCGCTGAGTTCGCCGCGTCGTCCTCTTCCGGATCCGTACCCGCGCACACTTGATCCGTCGCCGTCCCGCTGTTCACCGCGCCTTCTTCTCCGTGTCCGGTAAGCCCGCGCCGCCGCTCGCCGTCGTCTTCCTTCACTTCTTGGTGTCCGTCCGATCGCCTGCGAGCGCTTCAGATTGCGCCACGTCTCCCCGCCGCGGCATCGTTTCTCGGCCGTCCGATCTGGTTGAGTCGATAGATGCGCGACACGCGGCGATCCGCGTCAGAGCCACCGTCAGCCGACACCTCCGCCGCCACGTCAGCCCTGGTGCTGCGTCAGCCGCCGCGTCATCGCTTGCGTCAGCCGCCTTGTTCTGCAGACCCGGTCCACCGTGGACCAGAGCCAAATCCGTGGACTCGGTCCATGCACCAAGGGCCCACCTGTCAGCCTAATAAAGATTTTTCTGCTTTATTTCTTTATTCGGGAAATTGATTGCTGACGTCAGCATGGCGCAATAAATCGATTTTCCAATAGAAAAATAAATCCGGAAATTCCGATTTTCTGATTTTTCAGTCTTTTCCTCTGATTTAATTTTCCAGAAGCTCGTTCTCCCTCATACGAATTCCGATTGAGGCGATTCAAGTTTCTGAATTTTTCTAAAATCAAGATCTATCTTCCAGAGCCATTTATTTTTAGTTTTGAGTTTGTTTGAGTCTCTGTTTTGTATTTATTTGGTTTCGTTGCTTCTTTTCCGGTAGTGAGCGCTAATTAGAGGAGCTAACGAAGACTTTAAAGACCAAGACTCAGCACTAGATCAGCAAGGCAAGTCGTAACCTTTGATCATATTGATCCTATGTTTGCAAAAGTAATTTACTTTTATACAACTGCATGCTATTTTGTGTAACAATGCTTATTTAATGGGAGTAGATGTATACCTAGTTGACATTATACCACCTTGATTAGTTGTATGCCGTGTATCCATTGTTAGCCCTAGGTTCGGACATTACTAGTTGGACATAATCATTATACCAACATTGGGTTACGTAGCTATGCTTAGACATGCTTAGATATACGTTGGGATTCATGTCACACATTGAATAATGTTAATCCTAACTTAATGAGATATTGAATCGTGACCGTTAGCCACTGTTGTAAAATTTGTGGTACCATGACGGGGTTTGCTATTGGTCTTGGTTGAACGAATTGTTTTCCCTCGTGCAAGTGATCGTGCAGTAAAGGGGTTGCTTTCTAGCATATTGGGATGTGGATGTCTTGCCTGAGACAACTTAAGGACTTAATCTTGTGCGCTATTGAACTGGGCCTAACCGTACTACCACATGTCTGGAATGGGACAGACCTAGCTGATTAATTTGCAATGTCTAGCCTTGAGTACTGCTAGTTGGTGGTGTGGGTTCCGGGATGGGCGGTAGATTCGCAAGGCAAGAGGGGCCCTATGGGGCGAAACCTTAGCGGCGATGCAGAGTTTAGACAATTGCATTGTAAAGGCTTTGTCATGATCTCTCCGCCAACACACCAAAGGAAGTGTGCTTATTGCTCATGGCAACAAGAGCCGATCATGTCTTGTGGGTAAGTTGTACAACCTCTGCAGAGTGTAAAACTATTCGAATAGCGCGTCATGATCATGGACAAGCCCGAGAATTTCACACGGGGTATAGAGTGTTTTATGAAATGTGGAATTGTTGGGATGTGAACGGGGAGTTCACTATTGTTTCGTTGTCTAAAGTATTGCTGTTGAATTTATTGGTTGATACTTGTTTTAGAAGGTGTAGGGTGATGCCTCGCCATTACATTCATGTTGTCTACCATTGATCTACCAGTTATTTATTTATCTTTTCATAAATATACTTTCAATCTATTTATTGTATTTCAATTCAAGTTATTGCTTTCTGCAAATGAAACATATAGCCATCCTTGTCAAGCCGTACATGAATATATTGCATCATTTCCCTACGGCTTGCTGAGTACTTTTTGTACTCACGGCTATACGCCTTTGTTGATCAATTGCTGAGGAAGGATCAGGAAATGTTGAGTATCATGAGGAGGAATTCTATGAAGACTACGTGTTTTTGGCTGCGTTCCCCAGTCGATTGCCTGTGGCATGTCGAATGGCTCAAGTTATCTTTTTCGCTGCAATAGTATTTGTTTCTTAAGCCCTTAAGGCATAAAGGTGTAAACTTTGACCATAAGGTCGTTTGCTTTATTTAATAATAATTTGCTTTTTCCTAGTTAATTCGTCGTATGGAATGACATTTCATATATGTTTCCACTGTGTGCACTAGCGTGATCCTGGACTAGTGCAGTATACACAGAGGGTTTCGGATTTGCAAATCCGGGTCCCGACAATAATTAGATTTATATACGAATTGCAATCTAAAACTAAAATTCCGAATAAAATAAAAGTAGCAATTTGATTTTCATACGAACCCCAAAATATATTCACTAAATCACTTAAATTTGGAATAAAATAAAATTTAAAAACAAATTAGATTTGTATACAGTTTCAATCTAAAACTGTAAAAAGAAACTCCATGTCACGTACAATCCAACAATATGCAAAATTGAAATAAAAATAAAGGAAAAATTAGCGATTTGATTTTTATATGAATTTCAAATTAAAATAACAAAAAAAATTCAAGATAAAGATGAAACGAAAATTGCTGTTGTATTTATGTATAAATTCCCTCAACTGCCACAATCAAGGAAAGAATGTTAGGGAAGCAAGAGACGAGCTAGATGTAATAGTCCCGTCCGAGTTATATTAGCATATAATAAATGTTGATCTAAATATACTATTTTTGATTAACCCTTTTACATGAAGTGAGGATAAAAATGTAAACGAGTTGCTATGTATGTGTGGACCCACCCTACGAGAAACTTGAGCCAGGATGTTACAGATGGTATTAAAGCATCAACATTCATTGCATAGATGTGTGTGAGATAGTAACACGGGCACATGACGCAGGACGTGTATGAACCTATAATAGTCATACAACATGACATATGTACCGTCTCTGGATATACTAGGCGGTGGTTTTGGACACACCCCTACATTTGACCAGAAAAAACGTGCGTCTCAATTGTAGCACAGTAATTTCCTAGGCAATGATTCTTTTTGTTCTTATTTGTTTGGCCCTTTTATCTAGCTTAAAAGCCAAAATACCAAAGACTTAAATAATAAAGGGGTAGCATTTTAAGTTGGCTTTTTCAAAACTATAAGTCTATGTATAAATAAAAGTGAAAGTCACTATAGAAGTGTTTTTTTTTTCTTATTAAAGATTTGTTTTAAATCAATATCACTAAAATTGTAATATAATTATTTACCTCTAGCACGTGTAAAAGCGGATTACTTTTAAGCTACTTAAGTAAGCAAAAACTAGCTTTATACTACTAGCCAAAAAAAAGCACTTTACGAGGTGTTTAGTTTGGTAGTTTTCCAACGTAATCGGATTACATTGCAATCTAATTACGTTAGTTTCTGTTTAGTTTAGTGTGGGCCGTAAACAAGCCCCTTTACGCTCCAGGTCAGGCATATTTGGAATTGTTATCGCTCGTTTTCAGATAAAATATCGTCTGGCACCGGAATCAGAAATTTCAGCGAAATTCAGGTATTTCAGACAAATCTCGTTCGAAATTCAAAAAATAAAAATTCAAATCCGGTTTGTTTTCTACCGAAAAAACGAAATATCCTGAAATTTCGGTGAATTTCAACTGAATGAAAAATAGTTCGAACGATATCGAAATTTTTTAAATTGTTTTTGGAGGCTCCTGACACATCAATGATGTTCTCATAAAAATTTCAAAAGATTATCACATTTGAGGAATTTTTAGAAATTCAAACATTGCTACTGTCCTGATAAAACACTAACCGATAAGTTTGATCCGAATAAAAAATGTTACAAACCACGTTAAAAACTTTTGAAAAAAAATTCATGGTAATGATACATAATTAATGTTCTCATAAAATTTTCAGATGATGATCAAGCTTCATGATTGTTTAAAAATTCGTGCAACTGAAGGCTGACCGACAAATTTTAACCGAATGAAAAATAGTTCAAACCATTCTAGAAAATTTTAAAAATTTTATAGACAGTCTTGATGCACCACTAATGTTACCATAAAATTTTCAAATGATGATCAAACATGAAAAAAGATATAAAATTCTGACACTGTTACAACCTTGTTTGTGCTAATTCTGTTTTAAATTTTTAAAAGATAACAAATGAAGTTGAAATAGTTTATAAATGTTTTGTTTGATCTAGACTTGTTAAGATAGTACCATAAATTTTTCATAGCATTACAAAGCATATTCAATTTTATAAAATTTTAACAGTGTTTCTACCAAAATTTTAAAATGTGTCAAAAAATAAGTTTTTGAACAAATTATCATCAACGATCACTTTCTTATGGGTTATTGATGTAATTGAAGTCAAATCCGGCCATAAAAACCCAAAATCCGGAATTTTTTCATAAAATTTTGCCCGGTTTGACCAAAATCTCGCCGAAAAAAAATCAAATTACTGTAGTATTTCAAAAAAAAATTCGGCCGGTAGTTTAGGTCTCGGGAGGGGGTCGAAATCCAAAATTTCGCCGAAATTTGGATCCCTACTCGCAAGTGCATCGCCAGTTCATGGCTCCCATCTCGATCACCCTCTTGTACTCTGATCCTCCGCCCACGCACTCGCGAGTTGCGTGGCGCATCGCGATCCACTCCTCTGCCGAGTGCTTGAACTTGGTCGGTAATCTTGTGCTTGTTAGAAGTAATTTTGTAATAGGAAAGTTTTAGTTTGAAAAGTTTGTATTAAGAAAGTTTAAGATGAGGAGTTGAATTAGGATAAGGAAGTAGAATCCTATTCCGTTTCTGAGCTGTAGTTTTGGGTTTAAATACAGAGGTAGACCTGAGTTTTGTAAGCGAACAGAGCGAGAAGTAATAAAAAGAAAATTATACCAAAGTATTTTGACGTTCTGTTCCAACAATTGGTATCAGAGCCTAATGTTTTTAGATCAAGTTGCTGCCCTCAGGAGAAGGAGACTCTCGAGGGCGGCCATCTCGAGGCTGCACCAGCGCCATCAAGTTCCTAGGTGGCGCCGGCCAAGGCCAGCCCACCAAGAAAGGAGTATTCTGCCGGTGCGGGCAGGGCCTCTGGTGGGGTTGCCGCGGCGAGCTGCACCGGCCGATGGACTGCGCGACGTTCGCGCGGTGGATGGCGGAGCGGTCATCCGAGTCTCAAATTGACAACTGGAGTCCTTCTGAGTTCTGGCTGCGCGTCCGCATGCAAACGCTGGGACAGCAAGAAGAAGAGAAACGGAAGTGCTGTGTTGCTTGCAAGAGATCTCCAGAGTCCAGACGTTGCGTGCTGAAGCAAATAGAAAAGACTTCATAGTCGACGTTCGAGAGGCAGCAAGAGAAATTTGCTATTTCTTCCATCGGCAGCAGGGTAGCAAAGTAACAATCAGAGCGCAAGAAAAAAAAGAAAAAGAGCATATAGATGTGAAGGAGCAGCAAGCAGTTTTTGTGGCCTGGAGGTAGTACAGCGCAAGGGGGTGTGATGTAGCAGCAGATCGCTCCCAGGTGACGGGCGTGAAGAGAGAAATAAGTTCTCGTGCGAGTTGTGTCTACAAGGTAAACATATGCGAGTTTCTTCTGAGATATCGTGCGCATTCAAATGAAGAGAACGCGGCGGACGAGTTGACGGTGGAGGCGTTCAAGTCCAAGGTCGCGCCGGCGGAGATGGCGGCTCGGTCGGAAGTTGAGATGTCGGCTAGAGGGAAGCCAAGATCTAGCAAGCTAAGCCAGCAAATCATCGTGAGGCGTGACGCAAGAAAAAAAATTGTTTGGCAATAGCAAGCGAAGGAAAATCTCGGTGGATGTGCAAAGCAAAGGTTTTCGAAAACAACAATAGTTCAACGCTCGGCGTATTTTGTTTCTCGTCGTGTCTTTTCCGCAGTATCGCAGCACATACGCCAGGAGGACGCAGAGGCACTAGGTGGGTGCAGCACAAGCATCAGGAGGACGCAGAGGCACCAGGTGGGTGCGGGTGTGGGCGACTCGGGAGAGGACGACGTTGTTTCATGTACGCAAGAGAGCCAACGCGAAGGAGTTCGAGCACACGGAACGAGCTGAACAAGTTCTTGGAGATAAGAGAGAAGATCGGCGTGATCAAAGGTATTAAAAGATTAGGGGGGGAAATGTTAGAAGTAATCTTGTAGTATGAAAGTTTTAGTTTGAAAAATTTGTATTAAGAAAGTTTAAGATGAGTAGTTGAATTAGAACAAGGAAGTAGAATCCTATTCCGTTTATGAGGCTGTAGTTTTGGGTATAAATACAGAAGTAGACCTGAGTTTTGCATGCGAACAAAGCGAGAAATAATAAAGAGAAAATTGTCCCAAAATAGTTTGGGTTATGTTCCAACCGTGCTCGCCTATTCTCACCTTCTTCCTCTTCGCATCATCGACGAAGCTCTCACGTAGCCTCCGCTCCCGCGTCGCGCTCAGATTGGATGCATTCATCTCTCCACGTCGATGGGGCGCGTCGGCCGACGAGGCAAGGAGGTGGCACGGTGGAGGCGGCATGGACCGACGTGCACGCGCGGCTGCGTTGTCAAGCCAGCTTCGCAGCGGCCTCCGCGGTGTGGGCCGGCAAGCACGGCCGCCAAGGAAGAGGCGGATATGGTTAGCGACCGTGTCATCGTTTTGAAGATCTGGTCGTCTTCCCCCAAGTCGGCCACGCGTCGTCGTCTTCCCAAAAGCCAGGGTCTTCGCCATACAGGCGACCGGGGCGTTTTTAGATCTGGCAGCGTCCTCGTCCTCGCCGGCACACAGCCGTGCACCGTCCATCACACTCCATCCCGCCATGCAACAGTGGCTTCAATTTCTTCAAATTTTTGTTTTGGAAAAAAATTACGCAAGGTGGTTTGATCTGAACCAACCAGTGTAATGAATTTTCATACCGTTACCTAGTCAACCCAAACATATTTCGTTTTTTAGCCCATTGCTTTTTTTTTTGCCCATTCCCTTACCATTTGCAGTATATTTAGATACCCATTACGTTAGTATTCACAGCATCCAACCAAACCCTACCTTGGTGTAGTTTACCTACCAAACTGTTTTGGAATGTACAATGAATGAATTATCAAGGAATTCAACTGGTTCAACATAGTTCTTGTGAAATTCCTACATTTCAAGTAGGGCTGTTGCATGCATTATTCAGCTGGAGCCTTTAGTTGATTTTATTTTGAGGACGACTGTTCAATCCGGACAAGCACGCATGTAAAAAAACAAATCAAACCATCGACAAATTAAACTAACGATAAAAAACATTTCGACAACAGGAAGAGGCGAGCGCATGCACGCACCCAATGCAACAGCTAGATAGCTTAATCAGATCACTACCCCTCCACGTCGCGCCTACCAGACGTCGTTGATGGCGCACAACAAGGGCTGCAAGGGTTCCTCGTCGCCCTCCTGCGTACCTCCGCCGCCTCGCCCTGCTGCATCGCGTGCCTCGCCACCTCCGCCGGAACCGGGCACCACTTGAGCTGGATAAGATTACGCATGCAGGGCAACTTACGCACGAAGAATTTGCATATTTCCCCCATCACTCTGCAAAACATCGCATTGCATACAAGTATCATAGGTCGATCTAAATGTTCAGGCAGCACTGCGTGTCTCGATATGTACGTACTCTCCGATGTAGATGACGCCGACGAAGGCGACGCAGGTGATGACGATGACGTAGACGCAAGAGGACATGTAGCGCGTGGTGCCGGCGATGTATGCTCCGACGAGGCTGGCGAGGTCGACGAAGGTGGTGAACATGAGCGCCACCACCTTGGCCTCCGTGTGGTAGAACCGCTCGCTCATGAGAAGCACCATGATAACCAGCGACGTCACGAACGCCGTGGCGTTGAAGTAGTAGAACGCCATGAACCTCCCCCAGAGCATGTCACGCAGCACCGGGTTGCCGGCCTTGTGGGGGTTGTCCTTGACGTCGTCCTGCCAGAACCCGCCGGGCGGGTTCAGACCTGCCTGGTAGGTCACGGACGCCGCCACGGTGGCCAGCACCATCAGCCACCCTCGCATCTCCTTGAACCATTTCTTTCGCTGGGTCACCGGGTCGTCCTTCTCCTCATGGAGGACAAGGAAGCCCTGGAACGCCATGCTCATCTCCGGAGCAGTGGCGCCAGCAGCCCGCCCCTGGCTCTCGTACGGCGCAATGAGCACCGGGATGCCGCGCTTCCCGGAGGCGGAGATCTCGGTGACCGCTGCCGCCGGGTCGGCCGGAGCCGCGTCGACGACCCGGACGGCTCTACCTTCCTGCGCTTCATGCTGGCAGGACATTCTTGGTCGTGGGTTTAGGAAACTTGCTAGGGGAATGTGTACTATACGTGCCATATATATACTCGATTTTGCCTTCTAATTCTTGACGTCCTTGTGAGCATCGTCCTCAACGCAAGCAATCAAGCTTTTTTTCTAAATAATTCTATCTTTAGTGAAGACGACGAAAGAGTGCATATATGTTCATTCCTAAATGAACAGCAAAGGAATTTCAAACTGTTCACAGTGAAGAATTATACCTTCTGCGTGTTATGTACCTCGTTCCGCTTTTCGTTTTTGTATATATATATATATAGTATAATTACTTGGGAAACCATGGTGCCCAGGCATCATGATCTAAAAAGGATATTTTTCTTATGTATTTTTATGCGATTTTTTTTGAAATTTTTAGGATACTGAGTTTAACCAGTTTACTAGCTAACTAGTTCAAACAAGTTTGAACTGAAATTCAAACTATAGTTTCCTTTTTGATGATAGTTTGGTTGTAGGTATGTGCTGATTTTATATATAAATCAGCAAAGCATGTGATCCAAACTCGTTCAAAATCTTTGAATTTGAGTATATTTTTTCAAAGGTCTGCGTTTCATTTGAATTGTTATAGATGGGTATATACCCTAAAACTGAATTTTTTGAAAATTATACTCGAATATGGCTTGAATTTGCGTATTTGAAATCATGGTGCCCAGGCACCATGGTGTCCCATTTCGGCTTCTTATATATATATAATTGTTATTACTATATTATTTTGATTCCTTGCATCACGAGGTCACGGGCAAAGGTGGAAAGGAGAGCTAAATAAATATTATTGGTTGTTGTCATGGGCTATACCTGAAGGAAAGAACAAACGTGATGCTCGTTTGTGATTGAAAAAAGGAGCAATATGCATGCCAACATTGTACGTCAGTTGATTCTTTTGAGCATTGCTCATGGATAGTTCCGAACTTTATTTTAACTCTTATAAGGTGACACGTATTTTGAGATTCAAACTTTGTTATATTTCACCAACAAGTTAGTCTAATAATACATATGTTTTTTGACACAAAAGTGGTATCGTTTAATTGTATTCATATTTGGAAGTGCTTTTCATATTATCGTGATTTTGTAGTTATTGACAACATATGTTAAAAAAAATTAAAATCAAAACTTTACAGATTGTACTCAGTCGAACCGCATCTTATACAAATCAACGAATGGAGTATGTTCTATAACTCCCCCTCATATAGTAATTTAGAAAATACGTCAATGTCGAAAATGAACTTATTTAGCAATGGAGGCAGGGTCTAATCCACCCGGTGGACTTCTGTGGAAGGAATCTTTGGTATAAAAGAATGGGATCTACTGTTTATTAATGCTCCTTAGATGTATGATGTCTTAGGAAGCATGTGGTCAAACTTTTTAAATTTTGACCACTTATATATAATAAACTATTTAGATTGGTTAAATGAAAATGTTATCATTACATTAGCTCAGAACATCATCGAACTCCTGGCAGTCATTTTGTTACAGCTGGATGACCAGACCGTCACAAAGGATAGAGATAAAAGATTTGAGATACCGTTCATTAAATCATAGTCGTTGCCGTAGACCAATTTGCTAGTTATTATGGAATGCTCGTGACAACTAATTAAGGTTTCTTGCTAACATTTTCTGACAATTATTAGTACGTTGCTGATGGTAACATCCCTTTGTATATTTTTCAAGCGTTCATCTCGTCGGCTCTCACTTTGTCAGGCGCAATTTCGTTGTCGGTCATTTATCTTTACCATCGAGAGATTTGGATTACATTTGAAATACTACCAACTATACAAGAAAAATACTACAGGAGTGCGGTAACCGTCGGCCACTCACAGACAACCCTTATGAAAAATTGTAACTTGCTGCATTGCTCGAAACCTCTGACCTATATGGACCTCTGGTCTTCACGGAAAGTCACAAGTCAAATTTTTTTCCCTCTAGTTGTGATGTTGCATGAGACTTAGTTTTTTTTTTAATTGTATGCTGTAGATACATCTCCGTATGCAAATACATACAAAGGGACACAAAATTAATATCTTTTATAGAAGCCTTTAACTTATTCTTCGGTAACGTACGTACATCGTACTTCAAGCACAATGTGCAGTAACATGCGTACCTAGCACGAACACGCAGCGTTTATGGCGTACATCCGAGGAAAAATAGAGAGATGCTCGGTGTTACTGTACTTCGTTGTGTTCATAGTACGTCTTAGAGATTACCGGAAAAAAACTACAGAACTAAGAGGTACTAGAGACATAACAATTGGAGCCGGTGCTCTAGCCTCTCCGTACCCCCTCCTTTCACTACCTCGGCGTCGTACTTAAATGCCCTGCAGCAATCGCAGCAGAGGCAGCTGTTCTTCCCGCTGTCCACTTATTCATCTCCGCTATCTTACACTCCTCAGCGGCCTCCTTCTCCTTCGCCGTTTTCACCCTGTTCTTCATGTGCTCCGTCACCGGCAGGCAATCCTTCTCCGCCAGCTTGCACAGGCACGGCATCGTGAACAGGACGATGTAGCAAATGTTCGGCAGTATCCTACACATCAGTAGTTCAGTACAAGCTCGTAAGGAAATGAACTGTTTCTCATATGCAGTACAAGAACTTGAGCATGCACTGATCGAGGACTCGATGTGTGTAATTAATACTAGATGTGTCACGCCGCGATCGCTGCTCCCACACGTGAACAAATGGAGAAAACGTGTGTTTGAGCAAACCGAGGAATTTGTAAAAATCGCAAAAGCCTGATCTGATTTGAAATTTTTACGGTAGTGTAGGCATGCTCTCAGGACACTCCTGGAAAATTTTGACAAACTTGCAAATTTAGTAGCTCAATTAAACCAACGAAATTGCTTTAAACGCATTAGTAACATTGATAGAATTTTTAAAAATCACACATGTTTGATCATGATACAGAATTTTTTAGGTTAGGCATTTTATGGGGACCATTTTTAAAAAGTTTTAAAAATTTTAAACATAATTTAATAGTTCAATAAAATCAGTGAAGACTAAAGTTGCTATAAACACATTAACAGCATTTTTAGAAATCGCAAAAGTTTGATCATGATCCGTTTTTTGTTATGGCAAGTCAGACATTCTTTGAGGAGCATCCTAAAAACGTTTCAAAAAATTACAACATAATCTAGTAGTTGTTCAATAAAATCAGTGAAGGAAGATCTTCTCCCGTTTCCAAAAAGTATTGTATCAATCTACAGTGCATGCGGGATGAGGGACTCGAACCTGAGACCTGACTCACGCCGCGCGCCAAGGCTCAACCAACTGAGCTACGCGGGGCTGTAAAGTCTAGGGAAAACTTATACATGAGCGTCACGCAGCTTTGAATCAGAAAACACAAGCGCGTCGTGCAAAGGACACACACGTCGGTGGTGAAGGAGTTACGTGGGTAGGCGCGAGGACGAAACCTCCGAACTTTATTATACGGTTTATTATACACGAGTATCCGCGCATGACCATGTAGATGGCGCTTTTACGAAGAAAGCGGTGAGCACGATGATGTAGATGCGGGAGGGAATGTCGCGGGTGGAGCCGACGATGTAGGCACCGACGAGGCTCATGAGGTCTATCTATTGAGAAACTAGGCATTTTTCGGTTTAATTTAATCCAAATAAAAATATTATATAACATGATATCTAGTATGGTGAACACATAGTAAGCAACAAGTGTATAACTCAACGAGAAGAGTCTGCAGATTATACCCTTGGCGGGGCGATGCGGTGGCACCAGAGGCGCTATTCTGCAGATCAGTCGACATAATCGCAGTTTGTCGTAGTAGTCGATCGAACTTGAAGCAGTGTAGACGGTTGTTGCAATGCCGATTCCGACGATGTAATCAAACACAAGGAGCAGTCACGCGGTCTTCACGTTCCCCAAAAATTGTATTCGCTCTCTAACCCGCAGCATGAACGCAAGAGAACGACGATTCCGGAGGCCTGCTCTCACTCTGGTTCCTGTGCGCGCAGGAGGCAGAGCTGGGAATATCCTTGGCAGCAGCGCAACAGCAAATTCTGGGAGGAGGTGTGTCTCTGTAGATTACACAGGAGAGAATAGCGCCCTTTTATAGGCATCAGGAGAGGAGGCCATCAATACAAGTAATCAACGTTGATTATGAACGAGCCATCAACCACGTCCGTTCGTAATCGGCGGTGGTTCTTGTCATAAACCGCCATGTTCGTTCTTAATCGCGGCGGTTCTTGGTCATAAATCGCCACATTGATCACTGAAACGGCAAAAACAAACCGCTCCCGCCCAGTACATCACGTCCGGACTGGCCTGCGCTGCGCACGTCACGTCTCGACTCGACTCGCAATCGCACACGCCACGGCTCAGCTCGGTGCGCGCGCGTGTGGCACTGTCTTTTCCTTTTTCCAATCTCACAACAGATGGACAACAGTCCAAGCTATTTAAGTTGGTCAAACCTTCTCTTAACTACCCATGTGGGACTAATGTTCTCATAACTCCTAGTATTGCACATGGGCCTTGGGATTTATTGGGCCAAAACTAACAATCCCTACCAAATTCCAAGGCATATGTGAAATACTCTCAGTTCCACTGTTGTTTGATATACCAGTATTTCGATGAAGACTGTTAAGTTGAACATCAACCTAGGACAGAGGTTACACTCATCCACAACTGAACAATGAACTATGCCTTGAATTGACAGTTTTGTGCGAACAAGTTTCACCAAAGCCCCTTACTGATACTAGACTGCTATAAGCATTCCCTCGGTTTGGAGCGTATAAGTCATACTCCTTGGCCTTTCATGAGTTTCTAGAGATTACCCAATCTCATAGGCGTGACTAGCGATCGAGGCTCATATAGGTGTATTCCTCATAAGATGTTCTGTAGGACAACATCTCTGCTTATATAAGCCACTCGGAATACATTAAGATATGATCAACCTGCCATACAGAATAGGAGAGTAATGCATCTCCAATGGAGTAGGCTATGTACTAAAGTACTCTCCTCCCAGTCAACCAATAGCTTGTTTGACCACCCTACTTCACGGGATCCCCGATCACATAGGATGAGTTACCACTAAGGTGTGACTGGGTCTCAAGCCCATCTCCCTCGATACTTCATCTATCACATTCCGTGATAGTCCCTTAGTAAAGGGATCCGCCAAGTTTTTAGCGGTCTGGACATAGTCCAATGCTATCACTCCGGAATTTCTCATTTTCCTGACAGACTTCAAACGCCTCTTTACATGCCTTGACGACTTCATGTTGTCCTTAGAACTGTTCACCTTGACAATCACCATTTGATTATCACAGTTCATTAGGATAGCCGGTATCGGTTTTCAACAACCGGTAAATCCATTAGGAGTTCACGAAGCTACTCAGCCTCAACAGTGGTGGTGTCTAATGCTGTGAGTTCTTCTTCCATTGTTGACCTCGTTAAGATGGTCTGCTTGCAAGACTTCCATGAAACAGCGCCACCTCCAAGTGTGAACACATATCCACTTGTGACTTTTATCTCATCAGCATCAGATATCCAATTAAAATCACTGTAACCCTCTAGTACCCTTGGGTACCCGGTATAGTGAATACCAAAACTCATAGTACCATGTAGATAGCGCATTACTCTTTCAAGAGCATGCCAATGATCATCTCCCTGTTTGAGACAAACTGGCTCAGTTTGCTGACAGCAAATGTGAAGGACCATGTGGAGGTCCATCCATGTTTGTGATGAGTATTTGACTTTATTTGAGCAAGGTGTGCTCAAGTTTGAGTTTGATTTGGATTGTTTTTCGAGCTAGAGCAATTTGAGTTACTGGTTGGAGACCAGTCGTCCGACCACTCGACCCCGAGTGGTCGGGTCGTCCGACCTGAGTGGTCGGGGCTTTGGCTGGTTGGAGACCAGTCGTCCGACCCCGAGTGGTCGGGTCGTCCGACCTGAGTGGTCGGGGCTTTGGCTGGTTGGAGACCACCGTCCGACCCGATTGGTCAGTCGTCCGACACGAGAGGTCAGGCTGGGTGGTGGGAGACCGTCGTCCGAGACCAGTGGTTGGGTCGTCCGACCTTGAGTGGTTGGGTCGTCCGACCTTGAGTGGTCGGGATGGAGACCAGTGGTCAGACCACGTGTGGTCGGGTTATCTTGGTCGATGTAGTGTATATCTTTACGTTGAGATGGATATGTGTTGTTGGACCTTCTTTGTGTGATGTGGTTTCCTTGTCTATGATGGTTGCGGGACTTTGGAGCTAGGTCATGGTGAGGCGAAGGGGATCGGGACTAGGTGGGAGAGCCGAGGTCCGGATGATCAAGGTATCGCCAAAGATGACCGAGGCCAGGAGTAGCCGCAAGCCGAGAAGACAAAGGAATGGATGAGATGCTAACTTGGGCTGCTCGATCTAGGAGGACCGTTGGGTCGCGGTCGGGAAGATAGAGTAGCGGGTCAAGTTAGTGTGAGTTGAAAAGCATGCAAAACCGTTGTGTTGTTGGGTTTGGGTGAGCCCATGCATAGCTTTGTGAGTGGGTAAAATCTCGGTCCTTGATGGAGTGCTCTAGGGTTTAGAGGCTCATCCAAGGGTGGTAGGTGTTCCAAGCCTGCTATGAATAGACCGGAGAGGGTGTCTCCTTGGGGTGAGCAGGTGAGGAAAGTGTACGTGAGTAGTTGAGAGTTGTTGAGAGTAGCGATGTAAGGATCAAATCCTGGCTCTTGGATGTTGGCTTAGGATTGAAGAAGGACATCCAAAGGTGGGAATTGATCCTGGTCACTATAAATAGAGGGTAGGGCAGCCTCCCTCTTTGAAGGTTCGAGGTTTTCTTTGCTCATTTGAGCTTTGCCCACTTTGTTGTGAGGCTTTGTAAACCTCCCTTCCGAAATGAAATGTTCTTCATTTATATTCTTGTTTCATTTCTCTTACGTATTTACATTACGCACTTGAATTACATTATATAAATTCGCATTTACCTTCTTGCGATTTACTTTACGTAATTTGGATTTGCCTCATCTCCTTCTACATGCTATTGAGTCTTTGTTGAAATTCATGATTGATGAACTCTTCTCTGGATTCGGTGCTTTCAATCTTTTAGGCAATCCTTACGTTCTTGTTGCAAGTTGTAAATCTGTGTGTTCTTAAAGTGCGTAAACGTGTGACTTGCAGTTATTTAGTCTTGATTGGCTTCGGGTTCTTGTTGCCAAGGATGAAAGATTGCTGGATGAATCTCCTATAGATCATATCCCAATCATCTAGGCAATCTACGACCTCTTCTATTCAGTTTTGCAAGAAACCAATTTTTGTGCCTAGTTTTCAGATGGTGTTTCTATTTGTTTGAAGGGTTGTTTCTTCGTGTACTTACTTGCTGTGATTTGTGGAGAGTCATCCAAGGATATTCTGACTATCAACTCCCACCACAAATTACGGTGAATCTGTATTCGTGACTCTGTTTTTGGTGTTGCATTTGTTAAACTGAAAAGGACGGAACCTTGGTATTAATTCCTTCGATTGTTGATTGAAATAGGTTCCTGACATCCTTTGGGAAGTGCACACCAATTTTCACTGTTTTTGGATCAGCCGATCAAAAGTTATATCGATTTCTGTTTTTGAGATCGTGCTGATTTTTCTATTCACCCGAGTACTGTTCATCCGACCTCCGAGGTCGAGGTATTGTTCATCCGAACACTATTCACCCGAGTACTGTTCATCCGACCACTTGGTCGAGAGTCTTATTCATCCGACCGGTCTTTGGTCGAGTCTTTATTCACCGAACACTATTCATTCCGAGTACTGTTCATCCGACCTCTGTAGGTCGGGGGTACTATTCATCCGACCAGAAATACCCGACAGTGCAGTTTTTTTTTGGTCTTTTGGTGGTTTGAATTTTAGGGGGAGAGCTTATTCGAAAATTTTATTTGGCTCCTATTCAGCCCCCCTCTAGTCGCCTTTTTCGATCTTTCAAAATGAGATGTCAGGCCTCGTAGCGCTAGCTAAGTACATAAGAAAATCAATTATCTGAGAATATCTCAACTGATCTCTTGTTATCCCTTTGTTTTTTCGTAGAATCACACCAGCATCATAAGGTGTTGGAGCTGACTTGCAGTCACTAAAACCAAAGCGACTCAAGATATTTTCCACATAGTGGGATTGCAAAAGTGTAACCTCACCATCACCTTCTCTCACTAGCTTTATGTTTAGAATAACATCAGCTTCTCCCGGATCTTTCATCTCAAAGCTTTTGGACAAAAGTCCTTGACTTCCTTAATCACATTAAGGCTAGTCCCAAAATCAATATGTCATCGACATATAAGCATAAAAACACTCCCTCGCCCCCACCATAGCGATAGTACACACATTTGTCAACTTCGTTCACGACAAAGCCAGCAAATGTCAAAGTCCTGTCGAACTTCTCATGCCATTGCTTAGGTGCTTGTTTTAGACCATATAGAGATTTTAACAATTTACACACCATACCTTCTTGACCTTTTGCTACAAACCCATCTGGCTGATCCATATAGATCTTCTCATCTAACTCTCCATTTAAGAAAGCCGTCTTAATGTCCATCTGATGAACGAGAAGACCATGAGACGCTGCCAGAGAAAGTAGCACTCGAATTGTGGTCAATCGAGCAACAGGTGAGTAAGTATCGAAGAAATCCTCTCCTTCTTTCTGGGTATAACCCTTAGCCACAAACCTTACCTTGTACTTTTCAATTGTACCATCAGACCTAAGCTTTTTCTTGAACACCCACTTGCACCCTACAGGTTTGCACCCATAAGGTCGTTCGACAACCTCCCAAGTTCCATTAGACATAATAGAATCCATTTCACTCCGTACTGCTTCCTTCCAATAGTCAGCATCAGGAGATGAATATGCCTCTTCAATGGTTCTTAGAGTATCATCCATTAGATATACAATGAAGTCATCATCAAAAGACTTTACAGTCCTTTGTCTCTTACTCTTACGAGGTGCTTCATTGTCTTCATCTACAGGATTCTCTTCAAGTGAAGTTTCAACATGCGTTATTGGAATGATAGGCTCAAGAGAGAAGATAAATTCTTGGTTAGATAAGCTAGGTGTTTCTTTCATTGGAAACACGTCCTCAAAGAATGTGATATCTCTGGACTCCATTATCGTGCCCTGATACATATCAAGTACTCCAGATTTCACTATTAAAACCTATACCCAATCTTGTGAAAGGCATACCCAAGAAAGACACATCTACGGTCTTTGGTCCAAGCTTACGCTTCTTTGAGATTGGCACATTGACCTTAGCCAAACAACCCCAAGTTCGTAAGTAAGAGATTTAATCTTTTCTTTTCCCATTCCTCGAACGGGGTTATCTCTTTATTCTTTGTAGGAACTCTGTTTAGGACATGACACGCAGTCAATATAGCATCACCCCACCATTCCTTGGAAAGTCCCACTGTTTCTAACATGGCGTTAACCATCTCAGTTAGAGTGCGGTTCTTTCTTTCCGCAATCCCGTTAGACTGCGGTGAATAGGGCGGCATTCTCTCATGAATTATACCGTGTTCCTCACAGAATAAATTGAAATCATTTGAGAAATACTCTCCACCGCGATCGGACCTAACCCGCTTAATCTTTTTCTCAAGTTGGTTTTCTGCCTCAGCTTTATAAAGTTTAAAATAGTGAAGTGCCTCATCTTTTGATTTCAACAAATACACATAGCAATATCTAGTAGAATCATCTATTAAAGTCATGAAATATCTCTTTCCGCCTTTTGTCAACACACCGTTCATCTCGCACAGATCCGAGTGAACTAGTTCTAATGGTGCCAAACTCCTCGTCTCTGCTGCCTTGTGAGGCTTGCGAGTTTACTTAGATTGCACACATACTTGGCACTTAGAACCTTTGACATAGGTAAACTTCGGGATTAAACTCATACTGGCAAGCCGCGTCATGCAACCAAGATTAATATGACAAAGTCGTGAATGCCAAACATTAGACTCATCATTACATACATGATTCACCACATTATTACACATGTCTGATAACGAAAAGCGAAACAAACCTTCGCACTCATAGCCTTTACCAATAAAAGATCCAAATATGGATATAACACATTTATTGGACTCAAAAACTAGCTTATAACCATCTCTACGTAATAGAGATCCACTAACAAGGTTCTTATTAATCGCGGGTACATCTTGCACGTTCTACCTATTTCTAGACTACGTGGGCAGGGTTACGATCGAGCTTCAAATATAAGAGGGGAATTTAATGGCTTGCAAAGATTAATACAGGATGAGAGTCCATATGCTTTCTATATCCATTGCTTTGCCCATCGGTTACAGTTAGTGGTTGTCACTGTCGCAAGTTGTAGTAGAGCTATTGCTGACTTCTTCAACTATGTTCCCTTGATAGTGACCACTGTGAGTGCATCTTGCAAGAGAAAGGATGTTTGATGGAAAAGCATCAAGAGAAAGTATTGGAGAAATTGGATAATGGCATACTTTTAAGTGGAACAGGCTTGAATCAAGAAACTAGCCTAGCTAGACCTGGAGATACTAGATGGGGTTCTCATCTTAAAACCATACTTCGTATATACCAAATGTGGGAGTCAATGCTTGAGGTTTTAGAGATGATATGTGAAAATGCATCATATCCTTTAGGTCATGGTGGAGTAGCAGGTTTGATACAATAGATGGAAAGATTTGAGTTTGTATTTATCATGCATTTTTTGATAGACTTGTTGGGCATTACAAATGAGCTATCAATTGCTTTGCAAAAAAGGGATCAAGATATTGTAGTAGCCATGGATTTGATTGTCGATGTGAAAGTGCGCCTACAAGATATGAGGGACAATGGGTGGGAGCCATTGCTTAACCAAGTCAAGTCCTTTTGCGAGGCAAATGGGATAAGTGTGCCATATATGGATGATTTCATTGGAGTTAAGGGCAAATCTGCACGTCGGAAGCATAAGGTGACTTACCTTCACTATTATCGTGTTGACATTTTCAATGTTGCTCTTGATGCTATTATGGGAGAGATGAATCATCGCTTTAATGAAGTTTCTTCAGAGTTATTGATATGCATGTCTTGTCTTAATCCAAGCAACTCCTTTTCTAAGTTTGATGTGGATAAACTTGTTCGACTTGCTGAGATTTACGCTGCTGATTTCACCATAGCTGACCGTTTGTTATTAAGAAATCAGCTTCAAACCTTCATTCTTAATGTTAGGAGAAGTGTTGAATTTAATGGTTGTCGTGATCTTGCAAAGTTTGCTTTGAAAAGATGGTTGAAACCGGAAAGAATAGAACTTTTCTATTGGTCTATCGCCTCATTGAGCTTACATTGATCCTTCCAGTGCAACACATTAGTGGAAATAATCTTCTCGAAGAATGAAGATTATTAAGACAGATTTTGCAACAAGTGTAACGGCTGAAAGTTTGGAACAGTGGAAAATAAACAATTTAAATCTTAATATAAGTGGTTTTGAAATTCTAGGTATTATTTGCTCCAATTAGAATTTCTTAGATTTTGTGTTATGGGAAAAGATTAAATAAAAAGGAAAAGCAAAGAAAAGGTAAAAGATGAAAATAAAATCTAGAAAATTTTACCATGAGTCCTATTTGAGCTGGTCATAATGTTTGACCAGTAAGTAGAATTTTTATAAACTTAGAGGCAAGTTAAATAGAGTATGTATCTACTTTTTGACTAAAAACGGTGAATCAAAAAGTAGAAATAAAAAAATAATTAATGTCAAGAAAATCCAATAAAATTTATATAAATCCTTGGAGATATTATGCATCACTGGTAAAAATTTTATAATTAAATTATTTGAAATAAGCCTTTTAAAAATTCAAATACAGTGGGTCCAAAATGTAAGGAAAATGATTGTCAGAATTTTTATAAAATAATGGCTGATTTTTTTTATTTTAAAATTTTACAGTAGTCCAATTATAAGGATTGGAAACTCTCAAAAAAGTTTCAAAAATAAATCCTAGAAAATGAACCTGTAATTAAATCAAAAACCGAAATCAAAGTTTACAACTAGGGTACAGTGTCAGAATTTTAATAAATTTCACAAAAGGATTTTTTGTCTCAAAATTTTCCAGTAGACGTGTGACTCTCAGTAAGTATTGGTAAAAAAGTTTGGAAAAATGTAGAATTAGTTTAGAGCTTAAACCAATGCGAAATCTAGAGAATTCCCGTTCTGTCTTATCACATTAAAATCGATTATCTCGCTGACAAGTGGGCCCGGCCCTGTTGAATCGTTGACGAGCTGGTCAGCTGAGGCGAGGCTGTCTCGCTGCCCGTGGGCCCCGGTCCCACACGTCAGTCTCACCCTGTGTGTTCCTTCCCCCTTTCCTCTTTTCCGGCTGAGGCGAGTCGCCGACGTGCCCTGCGCTGCGTCGTCCGGCTTCACCTGCCCTCGTCCGGCCGAGTTCGCCGCCCTCCACATCGTGGCCACCTCCTCCCCGTGCCTGTGCTTGGCTGACCGTGGTCGAGCCACTTCGGAGACGAGCTTGCGCTCGGTTTGTGCTCGACACAGGAGAAGCCGACCGGAGCATCGCGTGCGAGAACTCGAATCCAACGCAGCCGAGTCGCAGCCTTAAGCCCTGAGCCTTCCCTTCACTTCGCAAGTTCATTTCCCCTCTCTCCATTCGGTTTTCACTGCGCGGAGAGCTTTGTGCTGGGTCATCTTCCCCGTTCGTCCGCAAGAACCCGAAAAGGGGAAATCGTCGATTCGGGTTAGTCCGCCTCTAATCCTTCGAAGTGATTGCCTCTCGAGCATCCTTAGAGTCCCTGGGTTACTGATCACTCGCCATTTTGGCCTCTTTTTGCTCGTAGCGCCGCCGCACCGCCGTTCTTCTTCCTCACGGCCGGCGCACAGTGGCAGGCCGTTTCAGCTCTTCTCCGACCCAGCTATCCGGTGAGTCTGCATCCCCTAGTGTCACTGTAGCTCACCTAGCTCTAGACCGCCGGAATCGTAGCCTCTAGCCAAGTTTTCGCCGTCGCGATCATGGCGCCGCCGCACCCTCACGGTGGCGGCCACCTTCCCGACCGCCTCCCGGCGAATGGGTACCACCCATGGGTGCGCACGGGTGTGCTGGTGCCCATGGTGCTGGCCATTCCGCCGCGGCGGAGCTAGTTCGCCGGCGAAAGTCCGAGGTGCCTGTTCGCAGGTCACCGACCGGTGGGACCGGATGTCGCGAGCCTTCGGGTTTGAACTCAGTTTTGGCGCACGCGAAGGAAACCGTTTTCTCTGATCGAAAGCGCATTTTGCAATTTTAGTTGATTTTCAGAAACCGGCCAAAATTCAAACGCTTGTAACTTTTGAATCATCTGTCCAAATTGAGTGAAACAAATTTCTAAATTCGTATAAAATTCTTTAGTTTCATAATATGCAAAAATTTCTGAAGATGAGTAAAATGTGATTTTAGGAAAAATTAAAGAGAAGCTTAAGAGTAAATAGGGTGGTCTGAATAAAATATTTTTGGGATGATCCAATTCAGGAAAAGTAAATTTTTGTAGAGTCCCTGGGTTATGAGTATTTCAAATAAACAACATGTTCTCTTGATACTTTATTATATAACATGTTTGCTCAAAAATGAATATTAAGCATGAAAAATGAAATTGAGTAAATGAAAGAAGGGATTAAAGTTTGAATGTTTGAAAGTTCATTATATTGAGGTATAAATCATGGGGAGTTGCTCTTGTAAAAATACTTAAATAAAAGTATATGAGGTAGTTGTTCAATTAAGAAAAAAAACAACACTAGTTATAACCAAAATAGATATAATTTGCTATGAACAAGTTCAAAATAACTCAAATTCACTTTTAAAATGTTTTTAAGATCATGCCCTGATGTCAGGATGAAAATGGATAAAAGATGTTGAATAGTTTAGTAATAAATGAAAATGAAAAATTGAAAGGTTATAGGTTAGTTTTTATGTTCGTATAGCCCTTTTCAACATATGATAAAATGGATTATATGAAAAGGAAGAAATGTAAAAATGGTATAGAAGCATTTCAAAAAGTATATTCTAGTATATTCTGGAAAATAATGATATTTTGATAAGATTTGTATGCAAAACAAGTTAAGCGAATGAGTCTACTTTTTATGTTTTGCTGAATGATTGAAACAATCAAGCTTTTTCAACCCTGTGTAAAATAACTCATCCAAGTAAGAAATTTTGGAAGAATAGTGTAGAAATGATAACCAAAGTTTGTTCTACCATATTCCAGAAAAATATTCTGTTTTAGAGCTTTTTTTCATTTAGTTTCCATGAGTGTAATAACCTTAAGTGATGTGGTTTAATCCTGTTTCCTTAGCCAGTTTTGTAGCTAAGTCTAGAGTTTAACCAAGCCTTTTCAACAATAGTTTTCAAGCTTCATCCAAACTCTAAAAGTTAAGAGAAGTTGTTAGATTTGATAATTAAAGTATTCTCTAGCTAATTAAAGACTTAAAATTTAATTTCTATAGTTAATGGACATCAATCTTGTTAGGTTTATAACCCTAGATGATATAGTTTTTTTTTCAAGTGCTATCTTCTTGGAAAGTTTGAGAAAGACAGAGAGCTCTGGTTTTGTTGTTGTGTGAGCATAGTTTTCCTTCCAAAGAAGCAAATGAATAATCTTTTCCTTTCAAATAAGTTTAGCATCTATAATTCGATGTTTAAATTCAGATATTTCATGAATAGTAGTCTCCTGTTTGATTCGAGTTGTGTTTGCCTGTTTATCTGTCTGTTTTCTTTTTGCCATTTGGAGTTGCTGATATTCTCTTTTTCTTTTGTTCTCGACGAGTAGAGGCCGACATCATCGAAGAAGAAGAAGACGGTTCTGCAGATTCAGATTTTATTCCTGACAGTGATTTGCAAGGCAAGCAACTCCTTGATCACGTTGAGCCTGATAATTCACCTACTATATGTTGCTTTTGCTTATGTACAGTGCATCCGGATAATTCCCCCTAAAAGTGCTAATTTGGGTTAGAACTGTAGTTAATCCTGTAAATTATGGTTTGTCTCAATCTGTATGGACTTGTGCACCTTGTAAACCTTAGATTGAGCTAGACATACTTAATGTCATGTTTGGGTATAACCGCTGGCATAACAATATTCCTGCTTAAATCCTCGTTGGTGTTTTCAGTCTTTTCAACCGTCATATAATCTTTTGAGAATTGGTTGATAATAATTTGCTAAAAACCCCTAAACAAAACTATGGTTTGACGCGGATGATTATTTGGCGCTAGCCGGTTGTGCAAAAGGATATGCACGTAGCTAGGGTGGAGTATCGCCCGTGTCGGATTAAGGACCGAGCAAATGGGATGTTGTAGAACCATGTTTCCGTGCAACCGCAAGGGCTTGTATGGGCGGGTCTTAGCTTAATAAGTTGTTTAGATTTGGCTTTGCATCTATGGAAGGCGGGAGATTGCACAGGCAGTCCGGTCAGGTCTGTCTGTAGGGGTTTCTACATACCAATGCAACGGTGTACGCCTTGCCCTGGACAGAGACGTGGTGTGTGTGTGATAAATGTGGATCCACGACTTGGGTGAGTGTCTCTGTCTTTAGGGCGAGGGTTAACGTCCCGGGCTGGTGTAAAGCCATATCTAAATAATGTAACAGCTTTGTATGATCTCCTTGCCGACACACCAAGGAAGTGTGTTAACGGCACGGCAAAGAGGTTGATCATTCCTTGTGGGTAAAGTGTACACCTCTGCAGAGTGAAAGATCTGATCGATTAGCCGCGCCCGCGGTAATGGGCACTTGGGGAAAATCCTCCCAATGCTAGAGTTTTGGTGATTTCCAAAATGGGTTGGGGCTTTTGGAAACTGTTTTACAACCAACTTTTGTGTCAAAGGATCGACACCGGGGTTTTATGCAGTCGGGTAGACTGGGTTGAAAATCTGAAATATTTGCTTACAATTTCTGTCTTTCAATTACTTTTATTAAAATGCGAATGTTGCAATCTATTATGCTTATTTACTTTAATGTTTTCATTCAACCGCAAAATAACCATAGCCTGTCATTTGCTCAACCTGCATAATTACTTAAATGCATCTGTGAACCAATATAAGTCTTGCTGAGTACCAATGTACTCAATCATGCATCTGCTGTCTCAGAGGAAGAAGACTGTGAATTGCCGGACGACGCGTTCTTTCAGGCGGGTCTCGGGGGTTTTGACGATAGTCTCTTCTAGGTTGCCTAGTCAGTGCCTGAGGGTTTAGTGGGCAACCGCAAGGCTATTTGGAGTTTTAGTTCCTTTTGGTTTCTGTTTTATTTCCGCTGTTAAAATGGTTCAAATTTGTACTAAACTCTGTATAATTATTTCAGTTATGTAAGTTCTTCTGTGTGTTTGCGTGTATGATTTTGATACAAATGTTGTAAACATGTGAGTGCTAGCTACTGATCCAGGGAATAGCACAGTAATCACATGGAGGTTCTGTTCTTGAGCGGGTCTCACAACAAGATAGCAAATAATTGGTTCAATGACTTGATGGTGTGTTACACTGAGAAAGAGATATTTAGAAACGTCGATAATAAAGAAATCATTCGACGCTTTCAAGAGATGAAAAATTGTAGAGTAAAATTACGTCGTACCCAGTACTAGTGCCTTCGTAAGTATTATTTCAATTTATATTTTTATACATATTCACAAATTAAAATTTCATCACCGAATTTTATATTTTTATCTACAGGTCAAATAGTCGATGATCTGTCCTCACATATTTATGTCATTCTATCCATTAACAAGGTATTACACTTGTTATATTTTGATTATTCACTTTGTTTCCTTCCTATTTATGTATGAATCTGGAATTTGGTTTTTCTATTTATATATGAATTTAGAATTTGGTTGGCAATAGATCAGTAGATGTATCATTAGTATGCTTATCTTGAGTTACAACTTCGACATAGGAGCCCCCTCTATTTTCATCCTAGATTCGCCACTGCCCATGAGTACACTAGATAGCAGCACGACAATGGTAGGCGAGCACGAACGATTCTCCTCGCTGTTAAGGGGGCTGGAGCGAGGTAGAAGATGAGTGCTGACAAGCGGGCTGTAAGTTCAAGCTCTATTGGTTTTGGTGATTGGTTTAATATTAATGTTTAATCATTGTTTAATGACAAATCAAATCATTATGAGACTAACATGTTTTATTAAGTCTTATTCTTATTAGTCTCATACTTGGATGGAAAATGGAAAACCTAAGGTATGCACTCGTATTCATTCTATTATATATATGCATACTTAGAATTCAAGTTAAAGTATGAACTCTTCCGTTGCTTTAGTCCAAATATGTGCATTATGTTCCTAATTCATATATACATGAATGCACACATCTAGGGGGAGTTTATAATTTAACTTGATGTTTCAATTGTATTGATCCATGTCCTCTTGTCATACAATATAAAGGATCAAGACCTTGAAACAATCTTTTGAGTATATATGACTTGTGTAGTTATATACTCATGTCAATTTAAATAAGTTTAAATTGAGTTCGATTGTCTCTCAATCAATCAAAGAACATTTCATCATGTGTTGATGGTGTTTCCTTGTTGATTAAAGACAAGCGAAAAGTTTTTGTGTATAATGAAGCATTAGTTGCATCAAAGTACTCAAGACACAATTAATCATTCAAATTGATTAGGGTTGTGCTCAATCGATCTTGGAGGCATCCATTATGTGTTAATGGAGTGCGGTGATGATTGAGACAACCGTGTTTGTTGGACTAACATCTTCCATGAGTTGTGAAGTAGGTTAAGTCCAAGATGATGAAGAATCGGGAAGAAGAAGTCATCATGTGTTGATGAGCTTCAAGAGGTGATCCCGAAGTGAAGAGAAGGGCTAGAGAAGGTTCATCATGCGTTGATGACCAAGAAGAAGAAGAAGAGGTGATCCTGCAGAGAAGATGATTGGAAATCATAAAAGCTCCAAGTGGATCAAGTGTGGCAAAGGTATAATGTCGGGACCCGGATTTACAAATCCGAAACCCTCTGTGTATACTGCACTAGTCCAGGATCACGCTAGTGCACACAGTGGAAACACAGATGTAATATCATTCCATACAACGAATTAACTAAGAAGAAGCAAATTATTATTTAATAAAGCAAACGACCTTATGGTCAATGTTTACACCATTGTGCCTTAAGGGCTTAAGAAACAAATACTATTGCAGCGGAAAAATAACTTGAACCATTCGACATGCCACAGGCAATCGTCTGGGGAACGCCTTCCTAATCCACGTAGTCTTCATAGAATTCCTCTTCATAAGATTCATTATCTCCTTCAGCAACTGATCAACAAGGGCATAAAGCCGTGAGTACAAAGGTACTCAGCAAGCCGTAGGGAATTGATGCAATATATTTATGCACGGCTTGACAAGGATGGCTATATAGTTTATTTTGCGTAAAGCAATAACTTGAAGGAAATACAATAAATAGATTGAAAGCATATTTATGAAAACATAAATAAATAAGCGATAGATCAATGATAGACAACAAAACAACAGTGAACTCCCGCTCACATCCCAACAATTCCACATTCCACATTTTATGAAACACTCTATACCCGTGTGAAATTCCGGGCTTTGTCCATGACCATGACGCGCTATTCGAATAGTTTTACACTCTGCAGAGGTTGTACAACTTTACCCACAAGACATGAACATCTCTTTGTGCAAACGTTACTAACACACTTCCTTTGGTGTGTCGCAGAGATATCATGACAAAGCCTTTCCAATGCACAGTCTAAGCTCAGTGCGCCGCTAAGGTTTCGCCCATAAGGCCCCTCTTGCGCCATGTGAATCTACCCGTCCATCCCGAACCCACACCACCATTGGCGTGACTCAAGACTAGACATTACAAATTAATCGACTAGGTCCGTCCCATTCCGGACATGTGGTAGTACGATTAGACCAGTTCAATGGCGCACAAGATTAAGTCCTTAAGTTGTCTCGGCAAGACATCCACATCCCAACGTGCTAGAAAGCACCCTTTCTCGCACGATCACTTGCCCGAGGAAAACAATTCGTTCAACCAAGACCAATGGCAAACCCGCCATGGTACAACAAATTTTACAACAGTGGCTAACGGCCACGATTCAATATCTCATTAAGTCAAGATTAACATTATTCAACATGTGACATGAATCCCAACGTATATGTAAGCATGTCTAAGCATAGCTACGATAACCCAATGTTGGTATTATGATTATGTCCAACTAGTAATGTCCCAACCTAGGTTTAACAATGGATACATGGCATACAACGAATCAAGGTGGCATAATGTCAACTAGGCATACATCTACTCCCATTAAATAAACATTGATACGTAAATAGCATGCAAGTGTATAAAATAAATTACTTTGCAAACATAGGATCAATATGATCAAAGGTTACGACTTGCCTTGCTGATCTAGTGCTGAATCTTGGTCTTGAAGTCTTCGTTTGCTCCTCGAATTAGCGTCTCACCGAAAAGAAAACGATGAAACCAAATAAATACAAAACAGAGACTCAAACAAGCTCAAAACTGAAAATAAATGGCTCTGGAAGATAGATCTTGATTTTAGAAAATTTTAGAAACTTGAATCGCCTCAATCGGAGTTCGTATGAGCGAACGGGCCTCGAAAGATTAAATTCAGAGAAAATACAGAAAATCGAAAATCAAATTTTGGATTTATTTTTGTACTGAAAAGGAATTTATTGCGCAACGCGACGTCATCCGCTCACGGTGGACAAGGTCCACGGCCTTCTTGCGCCAGTTCACCGTCACACGGCGCGCCGGCCGACGCAGCGCCGACGCGGCGCGCTCGGCCGACGCGAGCGCCGACGCAGCGGTGACGCTTACGCCACGCGCGCATCTGATTCGCGAGGCCGATCGGACGGCCAAGCGAGGCGCAGCGATGCGATGACGCGGCGCGATCCGGCGATCGGCCGGCGATCGGACGGTGAGGTTGGGCGAAGAAGAACGGCGGCGAGTTTCTGGGAGACGGGGAAGAAGACGAGGCCGCGGCGAGGAGAGCCGGATCGGCGCGGAAAAGCGGAACGGGAGAGGACGACGCGGGCAGCTCGGGAGACCAACGGTGATGGCGGAGGAGCACCGCGGCGAAGAAAAAGACGGCGGAAGGCTTCGATGAGGCGGCGACTCGCGAGCTCGTCGCGGAGCGAGCGGCGGCGGCTCGGCAGCGGGAGGTAGGGCAAAGGCGCGCGCGAGGAGGCGATCCTCGGGGTGTCGGCTGGGCTTTATAGCCTCGAGGCGTGCGGCAGCCGACGCGAGGCCGAGCGTCGCGTGGCGAGACTCGAGCGGCGGCGGCGGCTAGGGTTTCGCGCGCACGACGGCACCGGGCGAGGCGTGCGGAATGGGCCGGGCGAGGCGGCCGGGCTGAGCCGAGCCGGGCCGAGGCGAGCGGGCAGCGGCCGGAGAGCGAGGCGAGCGGGCGGGCGAAAGAAACGCGCGGAAAAAAAAAGCAGCGGCCGGAAGGATTCGCCCGAGAAGGTTTTCGAAAATAAAATCATTTTCGATTTTAAATAATTCGAGAATCGAATAAAACCAAATAAATTCAAATAAATATCAAATAAATTCAGAAAAATCCCCAAAATACCAAAAATTCCTTGGAGCACAAGGAACCCAACTAAAACTGAAATTCTTGATTTTGATGAATAGTTTAGCCAAATTAAATCCTTTTATTATTTAGAAATTCAAATTAAGTCGAGTTAATTCAAGAAAATGCAAATGGTTAAATTTTGAATTCCAACATTCCAAAACTCAAATTTTGGGATGTTACAAACCTCCCCTTAAATGGAATCTCGACCCGAGATTCAGTCGCTAGGGAATAGGTGGGAAACTCGGACTTGAGATCTTCTTCTCGCTCCCAAGTTGCTTCCTCTTACGAATGATGGCTCCACTGGACCTTGCAAAACGGATGATCTTGCTTCTCGTGATACGCTCTGCGATATCCAAAATTTTCACCGTTGCTCCTTGTAGGTAAGATCCTCTTGCAAATCAATGGCTTCAATGGCATCTGTTCCTCCGCACACGCAGCATTTCTTCAATCGCGATACATGGAACACATCATGGATTCCAACAAAAGATCGAGGCAATTCTAACTTGTAGGCAACCTCTCCTCTTCGTTCCAAGATTTTGAGCGGTCCCACATATCTAGGGGCAAGCTTTCCTTTTACTTGAAATCTCTTAACTCCTTTGAGAGGGTAACTCGAGGTAAACATAATCATTGGGCTCAAACTCAAATCTCTGCGACGATTATCTCGCATAACTCTTACATGCGCTTTGAGCTATCTTCAAGCGGTCTCGAATTAGTTGAACTTGCTCTTCGACTTCTTGCAGATGGCAGGACCAAACAATTGTCTTTCTCCGACTCCTTCCAGTTGAGAGGGTTTGCACTTCCTTCCATATAAGGCTTCAAAAGGCGACATTTGCGGTCGGCTTGATAACTATTGTTGTACGAAAACTTCGGCGTAGGGCAAACACTTGTCCCACTTGACACCATAAGTTAAGGCACAAGCTCTTAACATATCCTCAAGAATCGATTCACACGCCACGGTCATCCATCGGTTTGAGGGTGATAGGCGATCTTGAATCGAGATGAGTTCCCATGGCTTCGCGCGACTCGCCAAAAACGAGAGGTAAACCGGGTTCCTCTATCGGACACTATCTTCTTAGGCACTCCGTGAAGACCGACGATCCTTGACATATATAACTCGCTAATTTATCTCCTGCATAGGTAGTCTTAAGCGAATGAAGTGAGCTACCTTAGTCAATCGATCCACTATTACCCGGATCGAGTCATAACTCGCTTGGGTTTTAGGAAATCCGTAATGAAATCCATACCAATTTCTTCCCACTTCCACTGAATCTTCAATGGTCGCAGCAATCCTGCTGGCCTCGATGCTCTGCCTTGACCTTCCGCGGACATCACAAAGTGCAACATATTCGCAATCTCACGCTTCATACTAGGCCACCAATACCTTTCCTTGAGGTCTTGATACATCTTGGTACTTCCAGGATGAATGGAGTATAAAGTCTCATGCGCTTCCTTGAGAATCAATTCCTTAAGCTCTTTCTGATCTGGCACGCAAATACGCTTCTCATACCAAATAGTACCTTGTTCATCTTCAGAGAAACCTGAGGCTTTTCCTTTCTTCATATTGCTCTTAATCTCCTTAATGTCGGCATCATCTACCTGTGCTTCTCGAATCTGATCTTCCAACGTAGGGCGTACTTCCAAGGTAGCTAAATACCCTTCCTGAATCAATTCCAAACTAAGCTTCTGAAATTCCTTATAAAGGGCTGGCTGACTTTCCTTAATCATCAGAGTGTTGCAGTAGCTCTTTCTACTCAAAGCATCGGCTACGACATTGGCCTTGCCTGGATGATAATGAATCCCAATGTCATAGTCCTTGATCAATTCCAACCATCTTCTTTGTCTCATATTGAGGTCAGCTTGGGTAAAAATATACTTCAAACTCTTGTGATCAGTATAAACTTCACAACGATTACCAATGAGATAGTGACGCCAAATCTTTAAAGCATGCACTACTACCGCTAATTCCAAATCATGGGTAGGATAGTTAACTTCATGTGGCCTCGGTTGTCGCAAGCATACGCTACAACCTTCTTATCTTGCATTAGCACACAACCGAGTCCTTGTCGGGATGCATCACGAATATCTCAAAATCCTTCCTATTATCCGCGAGAATAAGCCTTTGGCGCGGTTGTCAAACACTTCTTTAGCTCTTGAAAACTTTGCTCACACTCTGGTGTCCAAACAAATTTCTTCTCCTTCTTTAAAAGTTGAGTGAGCGGTCTAGCTTTTCTAGAAAACCCTTCTATGAAACGGCGATAATATCCCGCCATTCCAAGAAAACTTCGAATTTGGGGTACAGTCTTGGGTGACTCCCAACTTAGCACATCTCGTACCTTTCCAGGGTCAACAGCGACTCCTTCTCCTGATATGACATGTCCTAGGAAAGCAACTTCTTTCATCCAGAACTCACATTTACTAAACTTTGCATAAAGCTGATTCTCTCTTAGCTTCGTTAGGATTTGGCGCAAGTGATCCTCATGTTCTTCCTCACTTTTGGAGTAGATCAGAATGTCGTCAATGAAAACAACAACAAACTTATCCAAATACTCCATGAATACCTTATTCATCAAGGTCATGAAGTAGGCAGGGGCATTGGTCAATCCAAAGGACATCACGGTATACTCATCTGCCCATACCGAGTAACAAAAGCTGTTTTGGGAATATCCTCTTGACGAATCTTCAACCGGTGGTAACTCGATCTTAAATCAATCTTCGAGAACACTCGGCTCCTCGAAGTTGGTCAAACAAATCATCGATTCTTGGCGAGGGTACTTATTCTTGATGGTGACCTCATTGAGTGAGCGATAATCCACACACATTCTCTGAGTTCCATCTTTCTTTTCAACTAGAAGAACTGGTGCTCCCATGGCGAAGAACTTGGTCGAACAAATCCTTGATCTTGCACTCTTTAATCTGTCTCTTTACTTGGCTAACTCATTAGCCGGCATCCTATAGGTCTCTTGGAAATGGGTGGTGTTCGGGCACTAGTTCTATCAAGAACTCTATATCTCGATCCGGTGGCATCCTGGGCAACTCATCCGAAACACATCAGAAATTCATTGGCCGCGATCGCACATCTTCCAAGCTTATTCCTTTGGCACTACAAACTCTAATCCTTCTGACCGATCTCAATCGGCTTGAACTTTTAACTTGGTTCCATCGGGTGGTTAGGGTGATCTCTATTCCCACAATCCAAAATCGCTTGGTTCTTGGAGAGCCAATCCATTCCTAGGATCACATCTAGGGACTTGGTGTCTAGGACAATAAGGTTGGCTAGAAATTCTACCCTCAATTAATATCTTAACTTGGGGCGCCTTGGTTCGTACTCAAATCGTAACCGAGATTGCACTAGTAAAACAGATCTTAAGAGGCATTGTCTTTAATTGATGATTTGCGGCAAAACTCAGAAACAAGCGAATCGTAGCTCGTAATCAAACAAAACCATGGCGATGCCGAGTTGACTAGGAGCTTACCTAGTATGACGTCCGTGCGGTGGGCATCCTCGGTGGTGGCGTGATTCACGCGCCTCTTCCAAAGAAAGCGCGGAGTCCTCGTGGCTTGATTAGGAGTTTGGGGCACTCCACGCCCGATCTGGTGCGGGGTCTTGGCTGGCGTAGATCCCAAGTTGAAACGAACCGGCGTCATAGCTTGCTTCCTTGGACAGTTGTTGGCATAGTGACCAAGTTCATGACAGTTGAAACATGTGACTCCTGCACCGGATTCTTGTTCCTCGAGGTGGGTTCTTTGTTGGTCTTGAGGTTGCGATTGCTGGAGGAGTCGGGCGAGGTCTTTGCAGGGTCTGAATGTATTCGGAGGAGTGAAGCGAGCAGGCTGTTGAGCATTTGTTCTGACTCTCTGCTGGTGACTCTGATGGGCTCCATGCTGCATCATCTTTCTCTTACGGGATTCTTCCAATTCCCGACGAGATTCCTCAATAAGCATAGCTTTATCAACCAGATGCTGAAAATCTACATAGTCATTGCCAATGACTTGCACCTTTAGTCTGGATTGAGTCCACGCTTGAACTTTTCTCGACGAGCATCATGCGTAGCTACATCCTCCGGAGCGTAGCGAAGCGAGTTGAGTGAATTTATTAAGGTATTCACTCACCGACATCCCTTCTTGCTTAAGCTCCTAATTCATTCTTCTTCATTTCCACCTTTCCATCAGAATATGAGAGTGGCGAAAGCGATGGAAAACTCGCCCAAGTGATAGTCCGAGGATCATCATGGCAAGATCAGAGTTCTCCCACCATTCAATGCGGTGCCCTCCACCGATGAGCGGCATAGAGAACCTTCTCACGATTGGTGCACGGGCAATTTCAAGCTTCTTCTCAATGGAGCGGATCCAATCATCGGCGTCAATGGTTACAAGAGTTGGAGAAAGTTGGCGGACGAGTCCTCATAAATTACGCTAGCTTGGGTGGAGACGAGCTTGAGGAGGTGCAAGAAGAGCTTGGTTTCTTTGGTTCAACAGATTGGCTAGAGCAACTGCAATCGGTTCTGGCGATTCATCATGTTGTTCATGTTCGCATCATTGTGTTCATAAGCCGAGTCCAGCCGCTAGAAAATGTCCCATGTTCAGTGCATCACAGTGGTGGTGGTGGTGCATTGGGGTTGGAGTTGGTGTTGGCACTGCACGGCATCCATCGGCGATCCACGACCGGCTCGAGCGAGTGTCAACCATCCGAGGTGCAGCAAGGGTTTGATAGGTAAGAGGAAAAGCGAGAGATGCGTGGTAAGATCATCTAGGGAGAAGGTAATACCCAGGGACAAAAGGATACAACCGAAAGGCTTCAAATTAAGGAGGCAAATCAAGTTTTTTTTTTTTTTTTTTTTCAATTAAAGGTATGGTTGTAACACCGTGCTTGAGGCAAGTGTACAACATACCAGACGCTCCAGCAAGAAAAATCCTAGTATACGCGGACTAAACGTAACTAAACTGAAAAGGGTAACACATGCTCAAATACCGTTGAGCACCAAAAACCTAACTTATATGGTAGTCTTCTTGGCATAACCTCGATGGCTTGATCATCATCGTCTTTTGTTGAATCCTTGCAGAAACTCGAGGCTTTGAGAAGTTTCATGAGATAAGGTCAATTTAAATTTCAAATCAAAGTTTTAGCAAAGGAGAGGAATAAGAACCTAAGAATAAGACGAGAGGAGACGAAAGCTATTAAGTACCAATTTTGTTGGTTTGATTTAGAAAATAATTTTGAAGACCATGCTAACTAGGATAGCGACCTACAGTCGATATGGCTCTGATACCATCTCTGTCGGGACCCGGTTTACAAATCCAAACCCTCTGTATATCTTGCACTAGTCCAGATCACGCTAGTGCACACAAGTGGAAACACGATGTAATATCATTCCATACAACGAATTAACTAAGAAGAAGCAAATTATTATTTAATAAAGCAAACGACCTTATGGTCAATGTTTACACCATTGTGCCTTAAGGGCTTAAGAAACAAATACTATTGCAATGGAAAAATAACTTGAACCATTCGACATGCCACGAGCAATCGTGCGGGAACGCCTTCCTAATCCACGTAGTCTTCATAGAATTCCTCTTCATAAGATTCATTATCTCCTTCAAAGAATCGATCAACAAGGGCATAAAGCCGTGAGTACAAAGGTACTCGAGAAGCCGTAGGGAATTGATGCAATATATTTATGCACGGCTTGACAAGGATGGCTATATAGTTTATTTTGCGTAAAGCAATAACTTGAAGGAAATACAATAAATAGATTGAAAGCATATTTATGAAAACATAAATAAATAATCGATAGATCAATGATAGACAACAAAACAACAGTGAACTCCCGTTCACATCCCAACAATTCCACATTCCACATTTTATGAAACACTCTATACCCGTGTGAAATTCCGGGCTTTGTCCATGATCATGACGCGCTATTCGAATAGTTTTACACTCTGCAGAGGTTGTACAACTTTACCCACAAGACATGAACATCTCTTTGTGCAAACGTTACTAACACACTTCCTTTGGTGTGTCGCAGAGATATCATGACAAAGCCTTTCCAATGCATGTCTAAGCTCGATCGCCCGCTAAGGTTTCGCCCATAAGGCCCCTCTTGCGCCATGTGAATCTACCCGTCCATCCGGAACCCACACCACCATTGGCGTACTCAAGACTAGACATTACAAATTAATCACTAGGTCTGTCCCATTCCGGACATGTGGTAGTACGATTAGACCAGTTCAATGGCGCACAAGATTAAGTCCTTAAGTTGTCTCGAGCAAGACATCCACATCCCAACGTGCTAGAAAGCACCCCTTTATCGCACGATCACTTGCCCGAGGGAAAACAATTCGTTCAACCAAGACCAATGGCAAACCCGCCATGGTACAACAAATTTTACAACAGTGGCTAACGGCCACGATTCAATATCTCATTAAGTCAAGATTAACATTATTCAACATGTGACATGAATCCCAACGATATGTAAGCATGTCTAAGCATAGCTACGATAACCCAATGTTGGTATTATGATTATGTCCAACTAGTAATGTCCCAACCTAGGTTTAACAATGGATACATGGCATACAACGAATCAAGGTGGCATAATGTCAACCAGGCATACATCTACTCCCATTAAATAAACATTGATACGTAAATAGCATGCAAGTGTATAAAATAAATTACTTTGCAAACATAGGATCAATATGATCAAAGGTTACGACTTGCCTTGCTGATCTAGTGCTGAATCTTGGTCTTGAAGTCTTCGTTTGCTCCTCGGAATTAGCGTCTAGGAAAAAAACGATGAAACCAAATAAATACAAAACAGAGACTCAAACAAGCTCAAAACTGAAAATAAATGGCTCTGGAAGATAGATCTTGATTTTAGAAAATTTTAGAAACTTGAATCGCCTCAATCGGAGTTCGTATGAGCGAGAACGGGCCTCCGAAAGATTAAATTCAGAGAAAATACAGAAAATCAGAAAATCAGAATTTTTGGATTTATTTTTGTACTGAAAAAGGAATTTATTGCGCAACGCTGACGTCATCCGGCTCACGGTGGACAAGGTCCACGGCTGCGCATGCGGCTCACCGTGCACCCGCGCGACGGCCGACGCAGCGCCGACGCGCGCTGGCGCGCTCGGTAGCGCGAGGCCGACGCAAGCGGTGACGCTTACGGCCACGCGGCCGCATCTGCGAGAGGCCGATCGGACGGCCAAGCGAGGCGCAGCGGCGATGACGCGGCGCGATCCGCGATCGGCCGGCGATCGACGGACGGCCGGGGTTGGGCGAAGAAGAACGGCGGCGAGGTTTTACCGAGACGGGAAGAAGACGAGGCCAGGCGGCGGAGGAGAGCCGGACGGCGCGCGGAAAAAGCGAACGGGAGAGGACGACGCGGCAGCTCGGGAGACCAACGGTGACGGCGGAGGAGCACCGCGGCGAAGAAAAAAAACGGCGGAAGGCTTGGATGAGGCGGCGTACTCGGGCGAGCGCTCGTGGCGGAGCGACGGCAACGGCCGGCAATGGAGGTAGGGCAAAAGGGCGGCGCGAGGAGGCGATCCTCGGGTGTGTCTGCTGGGCTTTATAGCCCTCGAGGCGTGCCCGACGCGAAACCGAGAGCGGCGTCGCGGCGGCAGATCTGAGCGGCGGCGGCGGCTAGGGTTTCAGCGGCGCCGGCCACCGGGCCGAGGCGTGGCGAATGGGCCGGGCGAGGCGGCCGGCCAAGCCGAGCCGGCCGAGGCGAGCGGGCAGGCCGAGAGAGCGGGTTGAGCGGGTCAGCGCGAGGAACGGCACGCGGAAAAAAAAACGAAGCGGGCCGGAAAGGATTCGGCCCGAGAAGGTTTTCGAAAATAAAATCATTTTTCGATTTTAAATAATTCCAGGAATCCGAATAAAACCAAATAAATTCAAATAAATATCAAATAAATTCAGAAAAATCCCCAAAAATACCGAAAAATTCCTTGGAGCACAAGGAACCCAACTAAAACTGAAATTCTTGATTTTGATGAATAGTTTAGCCAAATTAAATCCTTTTATTATTTAGAAATTCAAATTAAGCTGGAGTTAATTCAAGAAAATGCAAATGGTTAAATTTTGAATTCCAACATTCCAAAACTCAAATTTTGGGATGTTAC
This sequence comes from Otatea glauca, assembly GCA_036346275.1. Taxonomy (NCBI): domain Eukaryota; kingdom Viridiplantae; phylum Streptophyta; class Magnoliopsida; order Poales; family Poaceae; genus Otatea; species Otatea glauca. The sequence continues at coordinate 50,959 of JAYEVK010000188.1, read as the reverse complement.
AAACCTCCCCCCTTAAATGGAATCTCGACCCCGAGATTCAGCCATTAGGGAATAGGTGGGAAACTCGGACTTCAGATCTTCTTCTCGCTCCCAAGTTGCTTCCTCTTCTGAATGATGGCTCCACTGGACCTTGCAAAAACGGATGATCTTGCTTCTCGTGATACGCTCTGCGATATCCAAAATTTTCACTGGTTGCTCCTTGTAGGTAAGATCCTCTTGCAAATCAATGGCTTCCAATGGCATCTGTTCCTCTGGCACACGCAGGCATTTCTTCAACTGCGATACATGGAACACATCATGGATTCCAAAGAAAAGATCTGCGCAATTCTAACTTGTAGGCAACCTCTCCTCTTCGCTCCAAGATTTTGAACGGTCCCACATATCTAGGGCAAGCTTTCCTTTTACTTGAAATCTCTTAACTCCTTTGAGAGGAGTAACTCTGAGGTAAACATAATCATTGGGCTCGAAACTCAAATCTCTGCGACGATTATCTGCATAACTCTTCTGTCTGCTTTGAGCTATCTTCAAGCGGTCTCGAATTAGCTGAACTTGCTCTTCGGCTTCTTGCAGTATGGCAGGACCAAACAATTGTCTTTCTCCTGACTCCTTCCAGTTGAGAGGGGTTCTGCACTTCCTTCCATATAAGGCTTCAAAAGGCGACATTTGCGGTCGGCTTGATAACTATTGTTGTACTGAAAACTTCGGCGTAGGGCAAACACTTGTCCCACTTGACACCATAAGTTAAGGCACAAGCTCTTAACATATCCTCAAGAATCTGATTCACACGCTCAGTCAGTCCATCGGTTTGAGGGTGATAGGCGATCAATCGAGATGAGTTCCCATGGCTTCGTGCAGACTCTGCCAAAAACGAGAGGTAAACTGGGTTCCTCTATCAGACACTATCTTCTTAGGCACTCCGTGAAGACTGACGATCCTTGACATATATAACTCTGCTAATTTATCTCCTGCATAGGTAGTCTTAACTGGAATGAAGTGAGCTACCTTAGTCAATCGATCCACTATTACCCGGATCGAGTCATAACTCGCTTGGGTTTTAGGAAATCCGTAATGAAATCCATACCAATTTCTTCCCACTTCCACTGAATCTTCAATGGCTCGCAGCAATCCTGCGGCCTCGATGCTCGCCTTGACCTTCTGGCAGACATCACAAAGTGCAACATATTCTGCAATCTCACGCTTCATACTAGGCCACCAATACCTTTCCTTGAGGTCTTGATACATCTTGGTACTTCCAGGATGAATGGAGTATAAAGTCTCATGCGCTTCCTTGAGAATCAATTCCTTAAGCTCTTTCTGATCTGGTACGCAAATACGCTTCTCATACCAAATAGTACCTTGTTCATCTTCAGAGAAACCTGAGGCTTTTCCTTTCTTCATATTGCTCTTAATCTCCTTAATGCTCGGCATCATCTACCGTGCTTCGAATCGATCTTCCAACGTAGGGCGACTTCCAAGGTAGCTAAATACCCTTCCCGAATCAATTCCAAACTAAGCTTCAAATTCCTTATAAAGGGTCATGACTTTCCTTAATCATCGAGTGTTGCAAGTAGCTCTTTCTACTCAAAGCATCGGCTACGACATTGGCCTTGCCTGGATGATAATGAATCCCAATGTCATAGTCCTTGATCAATTCCAACCATCTTCTTTGTCTCATATTGAGGTCAGCTTGGGTAAAATATACTTCAAACTCTTGTGATCGTGATAAACTTCACAACGATTACCAATGAGATAGTGACGCCAAATCTTTAAAGCATGCACTACGGTTTGCTAATTCCAAATCATGGGTAGGATAGTTAACTTCATGTGGCCTCGGTTGTCGCAAGCATACGCTACAACCTTCTTATCTTGCATTAGCACACAACCGAGTCCTTGTCGGGATGCATCACGAATATCTCAAAATCCTTCCTATTATCCGCGAATAAGCATCGGGCGGTTGTCAAACACTTCTTTAGCTCTTGAAAACTTTGCTCACACTCTGGTGTCCAAACAAATTTCTTCTCCTTCTTTAAAAGTTGAGTGAGCGGTCTAGCTTTTCTAGAAAACCCTTCTATGAAACGACGATAATATCCCGCCATTCCAAGAAAACTTGAATTTGGGGTACAGTCTTGGGTGACTCCCAACTTAGCACATCTCGCACCTTCCGTGGTCAACAATGACTCCTTCTCCTGATATGACATGTCCTAGGAAAGCAACTTCTTTCATCCAGAACTCACATTTACTAAACTTTGCATAAAGCTGATTCTCTCTTAGCTTCGTTAGGATTTGGCGCAAGTGATCCTCATGTTCTTCCTCACTTTTGGAGTAGATCAGAATGTCGTCAATGAAAACAACAACAAACTTATCCAAATACTCCATGAATACCTTATTCATCAAGGTCATGAAGTAGGCAGGGCATTGGTCAATCCAAAGGACATCACGGTATACTCATACGCCCATACCGAGTAACAAAAGCTGTTTTGGGAATATCCTCTTGACGAATCTTCAACTGGTGGTAACCTGATCTTAAATCAATCTTCGAGAACACTCCGGCTCCCTGAAGTTGGTCAAACAAATCATCGATTCTTGGCAGAGGGTACTTATTCTTGATGGTGACCTCATTGAGTGAGCGATAATCCACACACATTCTCTGAGTTCCATCTTTCTTTTCAACTAGAAGAACTGGTGCTCCCCATGGCGAAGAACTTGGTCGAACAAATCCTTGATCTTGCAGCTCTTTAATCTGTCTCTTTACCGTGTTTGTTGGACTAACATCTTCCATGAGTTGTGAAGTAGGTTAAGTCCAAGATGATGAAGAATCGGGAAGAAGAAGTCATCATGTGTTGATGAGCTTCAAGAGGTGATCCCGAAGTGAAGAGAAGGGCTAGAGAAGGTTCATCATGCGTTGATGACCAAGAAGAAGAAGAAGAGGTGATCCTGCAGAGAAGATGATTGGAAATCATAAAAGCTCCAAGTGGATCAAGTGTGGCAAAGGTATAACTAGCTAGGGCTAAGGATGTGTTCCTAGTCTTTTACCGGTCTCCGTGTTTGGTTGTGAGACCGGGTTGCTTGTTAGGTGCCGTACTATTAAGAGGGGTTGAGTCTTTTAACTTGAGCTTCATCATGTGTTGATGAACTCGATCCGGTTCACTCTAGCTCACTCTCTTGTTTGATGTTTGCATGAAGCTAACCATTTGGCATGTGTTGCAAATTGGTGAAGCTTGTGCATTGGATTTTGTATGAGCTAAGTATTTGCATGTGTTGCAAATAAGGGTGCTCATACTTGCATCTTATTTGAATCTTATTTGATTTGGTTTTTGCTTGGAGCTAAGTTTTGCATGTGTCGCAAAGGAGAGAGCTCAAGCAATTTGGTTTAAAGTGCTTGCATGGAGTTAGAGATTTGCATGTGTTGCAAATAGAGAACTCATGCACTTGTATTTGTTGTGGTTGCTTGCATGGAGTTAGAGATTTGCATGTGTTGCAAATAGAGAACTCATGCACTTGTATTTGTTGTGGTTGCTTGCATGGAGTTAGAGATTTGCATGTGTTGCAAATAGAGAACTCATGCACTTGTATTTGTTGTGGTTGCTTGCATGGAGTTAGAGATTTGCATGTGTTGCAAATAGAGAACTCATGCACTTGCACTTGTTGTGGTTGCTTGCATGGAGTTAGAGATTTGCATGTGTTGCAAATAGAGAACTCATGCACTTGCATTTGTTGTGGTTGCTTGCATGGTGCTAGAGATTTGCATGCGTTGCAAATAGAGAGCTCATGTTTTGGTATTGCTTGGAGCTAGGTTTTTGCAGGTGTTGCAAAGAACAATGCTCAAGCATTAAATTGGTTTAATGTGTATTTGCAAGTTCGTTGTGCGAATAAACCGAGGTCTATGGGTCCGGAATCCCGAGAGCATGTGAGTAGGGCTTGCAACGGGTGTTTGCAAGTTGACTGGTCTTGTGTTGACCTTCACATGGCTAGGGGATTAATCTCATAGACTCGAGTTTGATTTGCTTAATACGTTTGCAAATAGATCTTGAGTTGTTTACTGAAATGTGTTTTCGTTAGTTGGGTTTGTTATTTGCAAATGTGTTTTGCAAATGAACTTTAGATTATGGGTTCCTATCCTAAAGCATGTGAATAGGGTTTGCAAATGTGTTTTGCAAATTGACTTGATCATGTGTTGATCATCACATGGCTAAGAGGATTGATCTCATAAGTTCTTGGTTTATTGGCAAATGTGTTTTGCAAATAAGTTGTGTTATATGAGATTCTTTGGAGTATGTGATTAACATGTGCAAATGTGTTTTGCATAGTGTTGTGATCATGTGTTGATCCTCACATAGCTCAAAGAATATCTTTAATGGTTTGGAGAAAAGTTTTTGTGAAAACGGTGTTTTCTCCTCGAGGCCGGTCGTCACACTTTGTAGGCCGGTAGCACCGGGTCCGGTGCTACATGAGTTTGGCGTAGCACCAAGGTCCGTGCTACCGCCTCTCCGGCCGGTGTGGAAAATCCGAGAGGGGATGTTTTTGGCGGTGCAGCGGTTGGTGCTACCGCCCATGGTAGGCCAGTAGCACCGGATGTCCGTGCAACCGCTCCTCTTGCCGTGTGGAAACTCCAGAGGAGGTGTTTTGAGTTCGGCCCGAGGCCGGTGCAACCGGGTTGAGGCCGGTGCTACCGCTGAGCGGTCGGTAGCACCGCTCCCGCTTGGCCGGTACTACCAAAAATCTCAGAACGGCTAGTTTTGTAGCCGTTGGCGAGGCCGGTGCTACTGGTCCCAGAGGGCTGTAGCACCGGAATTCTGGTTTTGTCTGCACTTTCCCCAACGGCTAGTTTTGGCTTGGAGGCTATAAAAGGAGGCCTTGGGGGCAAGGCGAGAAGTTGGTCAGTGTGCTAGAGCATTTGGGTGTTTATAGGAGTTGTGTGCATTGTTGCCTTCTCCCATTTGCTTCTTGAGCTAGGTTGAGCCTCTAATTGCATGTGTTGCAATTAGGAGAGGATTGAGAGTCTCTTGTGCATGTGTTGCACTTAAGGAGGATCCTTGTGCATGTGTTGCACTTGGTGATCACCGAAGCACATGTGTTGTGCTTGGTGAAGTTCAAGCGAGAGGATTCGGCTTGTTACTCTTGGAGGTTGCCGACTCCTAGACGGCGTAGAGCCGTCGCGCGGAGCTCTCAAGGTTGTGAGAAGCCCCGCGAAGTTTGTGAAGGTTCGAGTTGAGCCTACGCGAAAGCGTGAAAAACCACATCTAGTGGATTCGAGGTGGGTGCTCAATTCGTGGAGCCGGTCCAATGTGTTTGGGCTAACCTCAACGTGGACTAGGGGAGACCGGCAAGTCTCCGATCACCACGGTAAAAAGTATTGTGTCTCTTGTGCTTGCTTTGTTCTCTTTATTTATATTCAAGCAATTTACATTCATAGAATTAAATTGATTGATTGCTTATCTTTAGAATTGCTTTTTGTTAGAGACATAATTAGTTAGTGCACATAGTGAGCCTAGTTGATTTAGGCTTTAATTGTCAAAACCTTAGTTTATCGCTTCCGCATTGTTATTGATAAGGTTTTGGCATAGGGGTAATTAAGGGGTGAATTGCTTTATAGAAATTAGTAGAAAGAGAAAGTTTTAATTATTTAAAAGCCGCCTATTCACCCCCCTCTAGTCGGCATCCTCGACCTTACAAGTGGTATCAGAGCTTGGTCTCTCATTTTATTAAACTTAACCGTCTAGAGAGTAAAGGATGGCGACTAGTGGTTTAGTGCACTACACCGATTCACATATTTTTGATGGCTCAAATTATGCTTCATGGAAATTATTTATGATATCTCATTTTAAATCCATGAGCCCTAAAATATGGTGGATCGTAGATGTGGGCTTTTCTCTTCGGTTGAATGAATTCGCTCCAACTAAAGGAGAAGAGAAATGCCTACATCTCGACGCTCAAGCTACTAATGCTTTATTTAGTTTTGTGAGCGTAGATATTTTTAATTCAATATGCAATCTCAAGAGTGCTCATGAAATGTGGATCAAGCTTCAAGAATTATTTGAATTATCCACATCAACAAGCGATGATTGCTTTGAGGATAGGACATCGGTAGAAGAAACCTCCACTTCTATCTCAAGTGATGAAGAAACCTCAACCTCCGCCTCAAGTGATGACGAGCAACAAATTCTTTCATCGTTAACTCGTTGCTTCATGGCTAAAGGTAAAATTGAGGTAAGTGATAGTGATGAGGATGATAAGCCCTCCTATGATTAACTTATGAATATGTTAGAGGAGCTCAATAATTATCTTGGTAAGGAGAAAACAAAATATAAAATTTTAAAGCTTGAACATGACTCTCTTCAAAATGATTATAATGTGCTTAAAGAGAATCATGAATCTCTCCTTCTCAAAGAACTTACTAAGCCTAGGGTGGACATAGGAATTACATGTGATTTAATTGATGAAATGCCTTGCTTAAATGTCAATCCTATTATTTCATCAAAATTGACATGTCCACATCTTGCAATAATTCAATTGATATGCCTTGTTGCTCAAATACAAATATTGCTTCTACTTCCTCTATGTCTTGTGAGACTAATCTTGTAGAGGAAAATAAAGAGCTCAAGGAACAAGTCACTCAATTGAGAAGTGACTTAGAGAAGTGCTACAAAGGAAAGGTCACCTCGACAACATTCTAAGCAATCAACGAAAGTTGGTTGACAAGAGAGGATCGGCTACATCTCCAAGAGGAGAAGAAAATGAAGGGCCACTATGCCTCCGTGCGCCTCATCAAGTGGAAGTCAAGTCCACACCACCATTGAGAGGCACACCGCAAGAAGCAAGTCAAATCGGTCAAGAGAGGGCCAAATAGCGTGACATGCTTCAATTGTCGGAAAGGGACACTTCGGTAAGGATTGTCCCAAAGGTACTACTCCTAAGCCCATTATTGTAAATGATCATTATTTGCTTAGGAAGGACAAAAATGGCAATGTGTTTGCCAAGTTTGTCGATTCTCCCAAGTACTTGCAAAATTATGATATTCAATTGCTTAGGAGAAATGAATCTAGAAATGTGTTTGCTCAAATGCTAGATTTCCTAAGACCAAGAAAAATCATGTTGATCATGTGCTTAGGAAAAATAACTATAGCAAAACATTTGCTAGATTTGTTAGATCCTCTAAGCTTTCTCATTATAATGATCATCATATGCTTAGAAAGGATCAAACTAGAAATGGGTTTGTGAATTTTACTAGACCTCCTAAGCCGTCTCATTACAATGCAAATAATTCGCTTAGGAGGAATAATAACCTCAAACCCATTGCTAGTCATGTTAGTTCACCTAAGACTATTAATGTTAGGGCTATTTGGGTTCCTAAATCACTTGTGACTAACATTCTTGGACCCAACAAAAATTGGGTACCAAAAAGCGCCTAAAAGAATTGTAGGTGCTTAGAGATGCATTGGAAGCTTTGGCTTTATCAAGAATGATTCCATCATGTGCAAAAAGAAGCTAAGCTTGAAGACATTCACATCAATCATGAACCAATGCCATCTCGGGTAACAAGTATTTAAATTGATTCTTATAGCTTCTAGCCTTGTGTAGGTTAAGCTACATTTTTAATGAAAATCAATTTAAATTGCTTGCTTATGATTCTTGCTCATGCTTGTTAATTGTATTGATTGAAATCTTGAGCAAGTATGGGGTAGTTGCACATTAAGAGGGAGTGCTAAATCATAACCATGTAAATTACATCCCTATGTGTGTCCATATTTATATAAGTGCTAATATATATTTTCAAAATGAAGCCATTTAGCCAAAAGTCAAAATTTTGTATACTATTAGTAATCTTTTGAAAACTAGTTCAAAAATGTATACAAATGCTTTCAAAAGGTCTTCCAATAGTTTTGGCTTCACAAAAATCTATTTTACAAAGAAAATGAGTTTCATGCCCAAAATCAAGTTACTAGTATCTTGTTTTGGATTTAAACTTATAACTTTCATAGAATTAAATGTAAAATGATTTTGAAAATAATTCCAAAACTAAAAACCTAGTGTTGGTCATTCTTAACAACTTTCGTGTTCAAAATATTTTCAAAGGACCAACCAATCAAAAGTTATTTGATTTTGAAACTCACCCAAAAACTATACTTGACCCATAATGGTCATATTGTTGCACTTTGTGAGTTTCTTCATTTGGACTAGATCTTGTGTAGTATCTTAGTTCAAAATGATATTTAAGACTCATACACAAAATTCAAATCTCTATATCTCATCTTATTCTTCATTTGAATCTTGTGTTGAAATATTTGGCTTTGTTTTACAAATGGCTATTTCAAAAGGACCATTTTGGTCAAAAGTCAAATCTTATGTTTAAAAGGCCTAAAATTGTAAAAAGCTTTGTAAAAGTACTTTAATATGTATTTCAAATGTTTTACAAGCTTTCAAAATGAAAAGTTTATGTTGAAATCAAAATTGATCAAAATTCTTGTTTTCACCCAAAATAGCCTATTTAAGCATATTGCTCAATCTTGGCTTTCAAAATGGATTTCATTATCTTTTCAAATGGTATCATGGTTTCTAAAAGTATTTCAAATCCTACAAGCCATGAGGATTCAATTTTATGAAATCCGAATTAAAATTGCACCTTGAGGCCCTTTATGTTTGTTAATCTCATTTTCATGCCTCAAAGCACAATTTGCCATATCTTTTAAAATAAAATTATTTTTCGAAAATTCTTTTGTAAAACATTATAAATAGTCCAAAGTTTATTTCTGAAATTTTCAAATCATTTGGACTTCATTTGAATTATTTTTGCAAAATTTGCGAAAATTTAGTTTTTCGATCTGTCGAGCCGGTTGCACCGCTCAACCGTGGTAGACGGATCCCGGTACTACCGCACCTGAATGGTGTAGACCGGTGGCCGGTAGTACCGCACCAATGGCGGTAGTACCGCCCCGCAGATCTGTTCGAATTTTCGACTTTTGAAATTAATTCGGATATCTTTTGAATGAAGTTTCCTTCTTCAAAATTCTTTTGGAAAAGCTTCTTATGATCCCAAAGTATCTTTTACTAAATTTCAAATCATTTGAAAACTATTTGGCTTAGTTTCAAAGGGTATACATTAAGTTTTCCTTAATATATTTTAAGTAGTATCCTTTTGGGGTCTTTTGACATATCATTTCAAAACCAAAACTTGTAAATGTCTAAATGCTAATAGCTCCATGCTTCAACTCTTGAACCTTATGGGAGCTTATTTTAATCAAGTTTTGTGCATTTATCTCTAAATGGTATCTCTAATGTTATTGTTCTGATACCTTCAAATTTTTCCAAACCTTTGAGAAAATTAAGGGGTATTGATTTCTATCAAGTGGTACCAACTTTTTCTTTGTTTTATAAATTCTTACAAATGGTATCCACCTATACCCTCATGCATTTTTATGAATTTTAATGATATCTCAGACTCATATGGATTAATTTCCCATTTGAAGCTTAATTGTAAGTTCAACCTCTCAAGGACTCTCTGTGTGAGATCCTTTGTATGATTGAATTATCTAACGGGGATAAATTCATATTAAGCTGAGTTTAAATGAAAATGCTTTATTTTAAAATGGTTCATTTGACATTGCTTATCTTACAAATGTTTCTTCAAGCAATGTCTCTTGAGATTTTTCTCATTGATATCTTTCTTTCTCAAGTGGTACCTCATGTTTTAATGATCTTTCAAGTGGTATCTTTTTCATATAGTATCACTTGAAAAATATTTATATGTGGTATAATGTGAAAAGTAAGCATTACAAGTGGTACAAGTTTCTTATTCTCCTTAAAGTAGTACTACAAGTGATGCTTCTTCAAAAGATTTCTTTTAAGTAATTTCATTGAAAATCTTATTCAAAATTGGTATCAGCCTTCTTTTAGATAAATTCCTTGTTTAAGTCATATTAGGCAAATTATGGACTCTTCAAGTGAGTCATGTTGAATTCATTGAATAGCCTAATAAAATGAGGAGTTTTATTTGAATGTGTTTCAAATAATCCTTTTGAGATTTAACTCTAAATATGGCTTCCTTCTAAAATGGTTTACTCTTTTAGGTCATATTTCAAAAGTTTACAAAAACATTGGCCTTAATTCTTTAAAACCAAAATTCCTTGCAATGGTCGATGATTTCATTTCAAATCATTTTATGACCAAAAGGGGAGAATTATTTCATTTCAAATAACTATATTCGATTGCCTCTCTTACCAAGCTCTATACTCTTTTAATTTGACATATGATCTCCAAGTAATGCTTAGCCCTCAATATTTTCAAGTGGTACAACCTCCTTTTGGTTTGGTTTTCCATTTTGGTGTTTAATGCCAAAAGGGGAGAATTATTATGAGCTTAATTCCTCATTTGGATCTTTGAGTTTCCTCATTTGGATCTTTGAGTTTAATGCCTATTAAGGGGAGAAATTGATGTGTGCACTGATTCTCAATGGTTAACACTTTATAAGTGATATGAGTGCTTGGTTTGGTTAAGCAATATAAGTTAAGTGGTATTAAAGCTAAGTTATGTGGTATTAGAGCTTATATTGGTATTAGAGCTTAGTTTTCTTTTATAAATGGTTTTATAAGTGATAAAGAGCTTAAAGGTTTTATGCCATAAGGGATATGCTTTTGGAAATTTTATTTGTAACTCTCGATCTTTAAGTTTCAAAACCCTTCATAAATTGTTTTCCATCCAAATGAGCAATTAATGTAGGATTTGTCATCAATCACCAAAAAGGGGGAGATTGTAAGTTCAAGCTCTATTGGTTTTGGTGATTGGTTTAATATTAATGTTTAATCATTGTTTAATGACAAATCAAATCATTATGAGACTAACATGTTTTATTAAGTCTTATTCTTATTAGTCTCATACTTGGATGGAAAATGGAAAACCTAAGGTATGCACTCGTATTCATTCTATTATATATATGCATACTTAGAATTCAAGTTAAAGTATGAACTCTTCCGTTGCTTTAGTCCAAATATGTGCATTATGTTCCTAATTCATATATACATGAATGCACACATCTAGGGGGAGTTTATAATTTAACTTGATGTTTCAATTGTATTGATCCATGTCCTCTTGTCATACAATATAAAGGATCAAGACCTTGAAACAATCTTTTGAGTATATATGACTTGTGTAGTTATATACTCATGTCAATTTAAATAAGTTTAAATTGAGTTCGATTGTCTCTCAATCAATCAAAGAACATTTCATCATGTGTTGATGGTGTTTCCTTGTTGATTAAAGACAAGCGAAAAGTTTTTGTGTATAATGAAGCATTAGTTGCATCAAAGTACTCAAGACACAATTAATCATTCAATTGATTAGGTTGTGCTCAATCGATCTTGGAGGCATCCATTATGTGTTAATGGAGTGCGTGATGATTGAGACAACCGTGTTTGTTGGACTAACATCTTCCATGAGTTGTGAAGTAGGTTAAGTCCAAGATGATGAAGAATCGGAAGAAGAAGTCATCATGTGTTGATGAGCTTCAAGAGGTGATCCCGAAGTGAAGAGAAGGGCTAGAGAAGGTTCATCATGCGTTGATGACCAAGAAGAAGAAGAAGAGGTGATCCTGAGAGAAGATGATTGGAAATCATAAAAGCTCCAAGTGGATCAAGTGTGGCAAAGGTATAACTAGCTAGGGCTAAGGATGTGTTCCTAGTCTTTACCGGTCTCCGTGTTTGGTTGTGAGACCGGGTTGCTTGTTAGGTGCCGTACTATTAAGAGGGGTTGAGTCTTTTAGCTTGAGCTTCATCATGTGTTGATGAACTCGATCCTGGTTCACTCTAGCTCACTCTCTTGTTTGATGTTTGCATGAAGCTAACCATTTGGCATGTGTTGCAAATTGGTGAAGCTTGTGCATTGGATTTTGTATGAGCTAAGTATTTGCATGTGTTGCAAATAAGGGTGCTCATACTTGCATCTTATTTGAATCTTATTTGATTTGGTTTTTGCTTGGAGCTAAGTTTTGCATGTGTCGCAAAAGGAGAGAGCTCAAGCAATTTGGTTTAAAGTGCTTGCATGGAGTTAGAGATTTGCATGTGTTGCAAATAGAGAACTCATGCACTTGTATTTGTTGTGGTTGCTTGCATGGAGTTAGAGATTTGCATGTGTTGCAAATAGAGAACTCATGCACTTGTATTTGTTGTGGTTGCTTGCATGGAGTTAGAGATTTGCATGTGTTGCAAATAGAGAACTCATGCACTTGTATTTGTTGTGGTTGCTTGCATGGAGTTAGAGATTTGCATGTGTTGCAAATAGAGAACTCATGCACTTGCACTTGTTGTGGTTGCTTGCATGGAGTTAGAGATTTGCATGTGTTGCAAATAGAGAACTCATGCACTTGCATTTGTTGTGGTTGCTTGCATGGTGCTAGAGATTTGCATGCGTTGCAAATAGAGAGCTCATGTTTTGGTATTGCTTGGAGCTAGGTTTTGCAGGTGTTGCAAAGAACAATGCTCAAGCATTAAATTGGTTTAATGTGTATTTGCAAGTTCGTTGTGCGAATAAACCGAGGTCTATGGGTCCGAATCCCGAGAGCATGTGAGTAGGGCTTGCAACGGGTGTTTGCAAGTTGACTGGTCTTGTGTTGACCTTCACATGGCTAGGGGATTAATCTCATAGACTCGAGTTTGATTTGCTTAATACGCTTTGCAAATAGATCTTGAGTTGTTTACTAAATGTGTTTTCGTTAGTTGGGTTTGTTATTTGCAAATGTGTTTTGCAAATGAACTTTAGATTATGGGTTCCTATCCTAAAGCATGTGAATAGGGTTTGCAAATGTGTTTTGCAAATTGACTTGATCATGTGTTGATCATCACATGGCTAAGAGGATTGATCTCATAAGTTCTTGGTTTATTGGCAAATGTGTTTTGCAAATAAGTTGTGCTTATATGAGATTCTTTGGAGTATGTGATTAACATGTGCAAATGTGTTTTGCATAGTGTTGTGATCATGTGTTGATCCTCACATAGCTCAAAGAATATCTTTAATGGTTTGGAGAAAAGTTTTGTGAAAACGGTGTTTTCTCCCGAGGCCGGTCGATCTGCCTCAGAGGCCCAGTAGCACCGGGTCCGTGTTACATAGTTTGGCCGGTAGCACCAAGGTCCGGTGCTACCGCCTCTCGGCGGTGTGGAAAATCCGAGAGGGATATTTTTGGGCGGTCCAGGCGGTCGGTGCTACCGCCTAGGTAGGCGGTAGCACCGGATGTCGGTGCAACCGCCTTTGGCCGGTGTGGAAACTCCAGAGGAGGTGTTTTGAGTTCGGCCGAGGCCGGTGCAACCGGGTTGAGGCCGGTGCTACCGCCGAGCGGTCGGTAGCACCGCTCCCGGGCTGGCGGCACTACCGGAAATCTCAGAACGGCTAGTTTTGTAGTCGTTGAGCGAGGAGGCCGGTGCTACCGGTCCCAAGAGGGCGTGTAGCACCGAATTCTGTTTTGTCGCACTTTCCCCAACGGCTAGTTTTGGCTTGGAGGCTATAAAAGGAGGTCTTGGGGGGCAAGGGCAGGAAGTTGGCTGTGTGCTAGAGCATTTGGGTGTTTATAGGAGTTGTGTGCATTGTTGCCTTCTCCCATTTGCTTCTTGAGCTAGGTTGAGCCTCTAATTGCATGTGTTGCAATTAGGAGAGGATTGAGAGTCTCTTGTGCATGTGTTGCACTTAAGGAGGATCCTTGTGCATGTGTTGCATTTGGTGATCACCTAAGCACATGTGTTGTGCTTGGTGAAGTTCAAGCGAGAGGATTCGCTTGTTACTCTTGGAGGTTGCCGACTCCTAGACGGCGTGAAGCGTCGTCTTGCGCGGGAGCTCTCAAGGTTGTGAGAAGCCCCGCGAAGTTTGTGAAGGTTCGGGTTGAGCCTACGCGAAGCGTGAAAACCACATCTAGTGGATTCGAGGTGGGTGCTCAATTCGTGAGCCGGTCCAATGTGTTTGGGCTAACCTCAACGTGGACTAGGGAGACCGCAAGTCTCCGATCACCACGGTAAAAAGTATTGTGTCTCTTGTGCTTGCTTTGTTCTCTTTATTTATATTCAAGCAATTTACATTTAATAGAATTAAATTGATTGATTGCTTATCTTTAGAATTGCTTTTGTTAGAGACATAATTAGTTAGTGCACATAGTGAGCCTAGTTGATTTAGACTTTAATTGTCAAAACCTTAGTTTATCGCCTCGCATCGTTATTGATAAGGTTTTGGCATAGGGGTAATTAAGGTGAATTGCTTTATAGAAATTAGTAGAAAGAGAAAGTTTTAATTATTTAAAAGTCGCTATTCACCCCCTCTAGCATCCTCGACCTTACACTGCCAGTGCTATCGACGAGAGAGGAGGCGGGCGAGGTAGACAGAGATGGGCTAGCATCAAGCGCACACAATGTCGGGAGCAAGCGGAGGAAAATTGGGCACAATGGATTGGGCCCAAAACAAGGGCGGAAAAGAATTGATTTGAATTTTATTTCAATTCTAAGAAATTTGAGGAACTGTTTATCATAGCAAACGAGCTTTAAAAATTTTGAAACTTTTTGGGAGGCTTCTGACCACAGATAGTTTTTAATAAATTAAATCCATAATTTTATAAGCTTCCATATTTTCTTGAAAATTATTTTTATGTCACCGTTTTAAAGAAGAAAGGATTTTATGATTTTCCAAAATGCAGAAAAAGCACCAAAACGCATGAAAAAATAATTAACACGTATTTTTGGCTTGAAAATAAATTTTAGGACAATTACACTTACTGGCTGGACCACTTATAACCGCATCAAAAAATGGTTGGTCCATAAATGATTGCGCCTCATCTTTTGTCTGCCGGCAGTGCCGGGTCACAGGTCTAGTGGGACAGCCCGCCCTGTCTTGCAGTCATCTCCATTATTCATGAAAGATATAGCAATAAATGGTACCAACTACGAAGCATTTTAGGCTCGTGGGTTTTATAATTAGTCGACATGGATATGAGTAAATTAACAGTTTTTTAAAAAAATACACAGAAACTCTGCGTATCATTTCATCGCAGTGTACCTTCATTAAATTTTGCAGAAATCCTGCCACCACAACGATTTGAGCCGGCTCGGTGCCGTCTCGGCTCGCGGCTCGAGCCGAGCCGTGAAAAAAAAATAGGTTTGGGTCCTTTTTCTGAAAAAAAAAATACGTTTAGATCCTTTTTCGGAAAAAATAATACGATTAGGTCCTTTTTTTGAAAAATAATGTATATTATGTTTAGGTCATTTATGCATTTTTAGGTATTGCGCTCGGTCCTTTTTCGAAAATTAAAATTATGTTTAGGTCTTTTTCGAAAAAATGTTTATGTCCTTTTTATGGGAAAAAAATATATATTACATTTAGGTCATTTTTGCATTTTTTTTAGCATTACGTTTAAAACTTTTTTTGGGGAAAAATAAAATTCTGTTTAGGTCCTTTTTCGAATAAAAAAAGTTTATGTTCTTTTTTTCGTTTTTCGTTTTTCCCGAGGCGGATCTTCTGTTCCAGCGAAATCGCAAATTGTATCCTTTCAACCATTTCGTGTGTTTCCTCGATTTACTCGCGTAAGGAGCGGCGATGACGCTTTCTCGATTTGCTCGCGTGAGAGCGACGATCACGACATGGCACGCCGCGATCGATTATGTAGTTTCATTGAAAGGTCGAGAGAGATACAAGCTCCACCGTACCAGCTAGATTACGAAACCAGTAACCAAGGATTTAAATTTTGTTTTCGAATAAAATACCGCCAGATCTAATCCAAATTTCGGTGAAATTCAGGTATTTCGCACAAATCTCGTCCAAATTCAAAACCAAAATTCAAATCCGTTCGCTTTGTACCGAGAAAAAACGAAATTAGCCGAAAAATACCGAAATTTCGGTCTTTTTGCAACAAAAAAAACTTGGGTCAATCTATGTCAAAAACTTTTGAAATTTTGTTTGGAGAGTCCTGACACATTGTTGATATTTCCATAAAAATTTCAGATTATTCTAAACTTTGTGGAATTTTTAAAAATTCAAAAATTGCTACTGTCCTCATAAAACGCTAACTCGTAATTTTGAACCGAATGCAAAATGGTTCAAACCACGTTATAAAATTTTGAATTTTTTTCTACTTGGTTATGATGCATCACTAATGTTCTCATAAAATTTCAGATCAAGCTTCATAAAGTTTTCAAAATTTGAACAAGATTACCGCCTGCTACAAGGCTTACCGGCAAACTTGAACAAAATGGAAAATTATATAAACAACGTTAAATAATTTTGAAATTTTTTGTGAATGGTCCTGATGTCACATTAGTGTTTCTGTAAAATTTTTAGGTGATAATAATTCATAAATAAGTTTAAAAATTCAGACTGTGCTACGTCCTTATAAAAGTCTGACAATCAATACATAGATTTTCTTTAGCAATAAAAAAAGTTTAAAATTTTTGAAAATTTTACATAAGGGTTCTAAGGAAATTCTTAATATCTCACAAAAATTTTGAATCATAATCACACTCCAGTGAATTTATAAAATTCTTACAAGGCACAATACCATTTATGTTCTTTCTCTTTTTGATTTTTGAAATATAATATAACAAACGAAGTTCAATGTTTACATAGATTTGATTGACCAAACAAACAAATTTTAAATTTTTTGAAAATTTTATATAATGGTTCTGAGTCAATTATTAATCTCTCACAAAAATTTTAGATCATAATCACACTCAAGAAAATTTATAAAATTCTGACAATGTAACTGTCCCAATTATGTTCATTTTGTTTTTAATTTTTGAAAGATAACAAATGAAGTTAAATTATTTTGAAATTTTTTATGTACGATTCTAAACTACTAAAAATAGTACCATAAAATTTTTAGTTCATTATCAAGCTTGTACAATTTTATAAAAATCTGATAGTGTTTCTGCCAAAATTTTAAAATGTCTCAAAAATTTGGTTTTTCAACAAATTGTTATAGAAGATGACTTTCTTAAGGGTTATTGGACCAAATCCGATCAAATCCGGCCCTAAAAGTTTCAAAACCGGCCAAAAAACACGAAATTGCGGCGAGAAAAACCGAAATTTTGGGTTATTGTAGCAATTTCATATTTTTAAAAGAAAATTCGCTTTTACATTAGATTTTGAAATTTTCAAATCCGAAATTTCACAAAATTTCACCAAATTCGATGAGATTTGGAACCTGCCCCGAACTCACTAGGCCACTACATTAGAAAACCTATTCTTTGAAAATATGTGCTACTGACTGCCATGAAAAAGAACGCTCCTGTCTAATCCTGTCAATCAGCTCATGCACATTGGTTGGCCTGTGTTGAAAACACAAGGTATTTGTGGTTTTCCACGTAGACAGGGTGACGAGCAGAATGAGACTGTATTTGGTACAGCTTGATCCAGTGGAATGAGTATTTTTAACTCTAAGTTAGAGTATTTTTAACTCTATCGATCTATAAAGTTAGAGTTATGAATATATTAAGAGTGTTTACGTAAGTCATCTTATTTATATTTTAGATTAAAAATATAAACTTAATTCATTTTATTTTAACTTACAAGTTTGATCTAAGATAAAGTTAAAATCTAAAGCTCTACTAAACAGGACCGAGTGTGTTGATGCATTTCCGTTTGGCAAGTCTTCGTCAACGAGAAGTGCTGGAAGGATTCACGGCCATGTGAGTTGCTCACAGTCATACTGACATTACCTAGCTAGATCGTGATGGTTAACTCATCATAAAAAAATTTTCCAACGGAGATACAAGGAAACTACACACCCACAGTGGATGAACAAGAACGACTACAAGCACATCTAGAAAAAGGAGGCACACTACAGCAGCGAGGCAACTAGGGCGGCGGCGCGGACTTGGACCGGTCGATCTTGGCCTTCTCGAGGATGTCGTGCGGCACGGGCAGCTTGCCGCCCTGGGCCGCGTTGTGCACGCACGGCACGTTGACGACGATTTTCCAGAGCTTGGGCAGGAACCGCGCCGAGTAGACGACGTAGAGGAAGACGACGACGGTGAGCACGATGATGTAGATAGAGGAGGACACCGTGCGGGTGCAGCCGGCGATGTAGGCACCCATGAGGCCCACCATGTCGAGCACGACGATGATCTCCAACGCCTCCACCTTCACCTCCGAGTGGTAGAAGGACTCGTTCATCAGCAGGATGATGATCACCACCGACGTCACGAACGCCGTCGCGTTGAAGTAGAAGAACAAGTTGTACCTGCCGTAATAACATCTCTTTTGTTAAGGGTAATTAAGCGAAATACTCATCCTAATGGTAGGGTGCAAAGCACATTAATTCGATGAATTTTCATTTAATAAATCAAGTTCTTGTGGTCAATTACCGTTTCGGGAACTTGGACTCGAGCACCGCGAGCACCATGAGCCAGCCGCGCATCTCCTTGAGCCACTTCTCCCGCTCCTTCTTGGGTTCGTCCTCGTGCTGCTGCCCCAGCGGCGACTTGTGGTGCAGGTATAGCACGCCGGTGTACGCCGGGGGAAGCGCCGTGGCCGCCGCACCGTCTGCAGCGACGGGTACGATGGAGGATATGAGGATGTGGACTGGATTGGCCACGGCCGACGGCGCCTCCGCGGCGTCGTCGACGGCGCCGGCGGCCGGAGGCTGGCTGAAGATAGGAATAGGATCCATGGGTATCTCCACGGACATAGGTGTGGAACTGGTTCGGGATTCTTGTGATCTTTTTTTTTTCTGGAATGATTCGCGCAGTTGAGAGCTGGTGCAGAATGGATTTGGCACTGATCGATGCTAGTGTTCGAGTATACACTACAAACTACAAAGGATATGCAAGTAAATCAACTGGTCCTTCGGTCAAGGTTTTTTTGTTTTTTTTTTCACTGAAGTGAAGGGAAGCTTCGTGGTGAGTTGCTCGCACTGCGTAGCTCGTGATAGTGCAGAACCAGCGTAGTATTGCTGTTGCCGTCCAATGCAATTAGTTATGTGCACAGTGGGCTTAAGTACTTACGAGAGGAGAAATTTTACGGTACATTAGTATATAATGATAGTATATAGTGGATAGTAAAAATCAAATCTAGTCGTTGATTTGTTAAGCATATTTCTACTACTCTACTATCATAGAAGTATAAATAAATTCTAGCTAATCTAATTCATTAGATTGAAAAGAATAAACGGTTTATATTGAATTTAGTGTAAAGTAAAAGAGCTCGAGGAGAAAGGTGTGAGAAAAATAGTGAGAAGATGGCCCCAAACAAACAAATGGACACAACAAAACAACTTGAGGGGCACTGCAGCGATGGGATGGCGTGAGGTGGAGGCGACGGCTTGCCAGGCATCCAAAACCGTGGGCGGACGTAGTCGAAAATAGTGGGTGAACAGCAACTAGCAGTGACTGCCCGCAACGAAGAGCAAACAAGCGAGGGTGGCGAGTCAAGGGCGGCGAAGTAGAAGGAGGTGCCTGCGGTGTGGGCCCATGAGTACTCTAGATAGTAGCGTGGCAGTGGTAGGCGAGCACGAACAAGTCTCGTCGCGGGCGAGGGGGCTGGCGCGAGGTAGAAGACGAGTGCTGATAAGCGGGCCCAGGCTGTCAGTGAGAGAGGGAGACGGGGTGAGGTAGACAGGAGATGGGCCAGCATTGGGCGGAGGTAATGTCAGGAGCAATTGGAGGAAAATTGGGCCGCAGCCGGATTCGACCCAAAACAAGTGCAGGAAGAGAACTGATTTGAATTTTACTTCAATCCTGAGAGCTTTGAGGAACTGTTTATCATAGCAAACGAGCTTTAAAAATTTTGAAACTTTTTGGGGAGGCTTCTGACCACAACTAGTTTTTAATAAAAGGGAGTGTCTAGCCTTCATCCGTATATTTTGTTTCTTACAAACATCTAAATTTTAGACTTTTAGATCAAAGTATCAAACCATCCATCAAAACACAATCCCACCTCCCTTCACATCTCACGGATCTCACCGCAGATCCAATGATCCAAAATTTGGATGTTTTTTTGCTAAGAAAACATCCGGGTGATGTTTATCAAAACTCTTAATTAAAATTAGCTCCATAATTTTATAACCTTCCATATTTTCTTGAAATTTCTTGTTATGCCACTGTTTTAAAGAAGGAAGGATTTTATGATTTTCCAAAATGCAGAAAAAGCTACCTAAAGGATCAGAGGTCTAGTGGGACATCCTGCCCTGTCTTGCATCCCTACCTAAAGCAGTCATCTCCATTATTCATGAAAGATATAGCAATCAATGGTACTAATCATTTCAGGCTCGTGGGTGGTTTTAATTAGTCGATGTGGATATGAGTAAATTAACAGTTTTTTTAATACACAGGAGCTCTGCATATCATTTCATCGCATTTCATTGAAAGGTAGGAAGGAATACAAGCACCGCCGTGTCCAAGCTTAGAATTACAGACAACCCACTACATTAGAAAGCCTATTCTTTGAAAATATGTGCTACCGACTGCCGTGAAAAAAGAACGCTCCTGTTTAATCCTGTCAATCAGCTCATGCACAATGGGTTGGCCTGTGTTGAAAACACGGTCATTTGTGGTTTTCCGTGCAGACCACGTGACGAGCAAGCCTTCGTCAACCAGAAAGTGTAGGAAGGATTCATGGCCATGCGAGTTGCTCACAGTCATACTGACATTACCTCGCTAGATCGTGATAGTTAACAAATCATTTTTTTCCCAACAATAGTCCAAGGAAACTACACACCCACAGTGGATAAGCAAGAACGACTAAAAGCACATCTAGAAAAAAGGAGGCACACTAATGCGACTAGGGCGGCGGCGCGGACTTGGATCGGTCGATCGTGGCCTGCTCGAGGATGCGGTGTGGCACGGACAGCGCGCCGCCCCGGGCCGCGTCGTGCACGCACGGCACGTGGACGACGAGGCTCCAGATCTTGGGCAGGAACTGCGCCGTGTAGATGACGTAGAGGAAGACGACGATGGTGAGCACGATGATGTAGATGGAGGAGGACACCGTGCGGGTGCAGCCGGCAACGTATGCTCCCATGAGCCCCACCATGTCGAGCACGACGATGATCTCCAGCGCCTCCACCTTCACCTCCGAGTGGTAGAAGGACTCGTTCATCAGCAGGATGATGGTCACCACCGACGTCACGAACGCCGTCGCGTTGAAGTAGAAGAACACGTTGTACCTGCAGTAATCAACATCTCTTTTGTTAAGGGTAATTAAACGAAATACTCATTCTAATGGTAAGCACATTAATTCAATGGATTTTCCTTTAATTAATCAAGTTCTTGTGGTCAATTACCGTTTTGGGGACTTGACTGGAGGACCGGCGTGCCGGCGACGTGGCCCTGATCGTCGTCCTGCTGCCAGAAGCCGCCGGGAGGGTTGAGGCCGGCCTGGTAGGTAACCGAGGCGGCGAGCACCGCGAGCACCATGAGCCAACCGCGCATCTCCTTGAGCCACTTCTCCCGCTTCTTCTTGGGGTCGTCCTCGTGCTGCTGCCCCAGCGGCGACTTGTGGTGCAGGTATAGCACGCCGGTGTACGCCGGGGGAAGCGCCGTGGCCACCGCACCGTCTGCAGCGACGGGTACGATAGGGGATATGAGGACGTGGACTGGCTTGGCCGCGGCCGGCGGCGCCTCCGCGGCGTCGTGGACGGCGCCAGCGGCCGTAGGCGGGCTGCAGGTAGGAATAGGATCCATGGGTATTTCCACGGACATGGGGGTGAACTGGACGGGATTCTTGTGATGTTTTTTTTTCTGGGATGATTCGCGCAGTGGGGAGCTGGTGCAGAATGAATTTAGGAAGTGGCACTGATCCATGGACCATGGATATGCATTGTAAGTCAACTGGTCTTTCGGTCAAGTTTTTATTTTTCCATTGAAGTGAAGGGAAGCTTCGTGGTGAGTTGCTCGCACTGCGTAGCTCTTGATAGTGCAGAACCAGCGTAGTATTTCTGTTGCCGTCCAATGCAATTTAGTTACAAATGACTTTGTTCGAACTTCTTTTTTTTTCAGTAGTTTGTAATTTTTTTTCACATGTGAAACAATTTCTTTCTACATGTGCAACATTTTCCTTTAATAACAGTAGAAATGTTCAGCAATAAACAACATGTTGCGACGTTGAAAAAACATTGCATGCGTGAGAAAAATATTGCACGACGCGTCTGAGGAAATAAACAGTGCTAGTTGTTGGGAAACCCTGATGGCCCATGAAGGCCCATGCTGGTCCCTTAGCCAAAACCCTAGTTGAGCGCTATAAAAAGAGGAGGGGTCCCCCTTAATGTAAGAGCAATCATTAGCAATAAAGAATTTCACTGCTGCTCTCCTAAACACGTGTCTCTCTCTTCTCGTTCTCCAATTCAGATCTGTTCGAACCCCTGACTATTCGATAGCGAGGTTCCTTAACACGTTATCGACGAAGCTCACCGAGTTCGATTTGAAAGGTGAGAAAGGTAGGATTTTGGCAATTGAATCTAGACGCTTGTCGTTTCTATGCATGCATCTATCCTACGCATCTTGTACCGCTTTCGTCACATGGCACGAAGTTATACGGCGATCGCTCGAAGCTACTCGACGGCTTACGTGGCATGAAGCTACGACGATACATGAGTTTAGTAACACGCAGCTTACTACTCGACATCGAAAAAAGAGGGAGGCCGTCGTCTTCACGCGAAGAAGACGACGCCGACTTCGACTCATGGCCGTCCGCCCGCTCGGCCTCCGCGGCACAGCCGCCGCCGACTCGGCTCGCCACCGTCCGGCCACCTCGGCCTCCGTCGTGTCGCTTGGCATCACCGCTGTCGGCCCGCCCGATGCCGCCGACGGCGCCTCGATCGCGCCATCGGCTCCGGCCATCGCGGCGGCTATCGTAGAGACCTCGGCCCGCGCCCGCAAGATGAAGCCACCGTCGCCGCCCACGCTCGGCCACCCGCCGCCACGCCTCGCCTCGCGAAGTTATCGCCGCTCGGCTCCGCCGGCTGAAGCTCGCCCGTCGACCGCCACGCCGCCGCCAGTTCAGTGGCGCCACGGCGCCACCGCTCATGGCAGCGCTGCGCCACGCTGTCGGCCGCCACGCCACGCGCCTCGGCCGCGTGGGTGCCGCCGGCCGCCTCGCGCCTCGGCCGCGTCGTGCTCGGCCACCGGCCACCGCCAGCTACTACCGGTCGTGAAGCGCCACCGCCGCTGTCTCGCGCGCGCCGCGGCCGCCCGAGGATCGCGCCTCCTCGGCCTCGGCTGTTTTCAATGGCGTACCGACGCACCATCGCTGAAGAGATGGGCGGGTCGCCGGAAGGAGGAGGAGGCGCGCGAGCGTAAGGGAAGAGGCGCCGGAGAAGTAGAGGACGGGAGGCGCGCGAGGCGAGGAAGGCGAGGCGACCGGGCGAAGTTGCGGCGAGGAAGGCGAGGCACGCGAGGCGAGGCGAGGCGCGTGGCGAAGATGACGCGCGAGAAGATGAGGCGACCGAGGTAAGTTGCGGAGGCGGCTAGGGGAAACCCTAGCCGCACGCCGTGATGGGCCAGGGCGAGCCAAGCAGGCCACGCAGGCCTAGCAGCGCAGGCCGGTTCGGCCGAAAGAAAAGGAAAAAGAAAAAGGAAAAGAAAGAAAAGAAAAAAAAGAAGGAGAAAATTGCAGAAAATTTTTAAAAAATTGCCAGAAAATCAAGAAAATTTATTTGGCTCTGTTTTTAATTTTCTTGCTTTATTTCTGCTTTATGAATTTCCTTTATGAATTTTGAATCTTTTGCTTTATTTTATATAATGCAATACATATGAATTTATTTTTCTGCACTTTATGCTTTTTGCAACCATTTTCATCGATTACACGCAGAATCTAAACCGTAATTTTGAAATCATGCGATGTCCGCATTGTGAATCGTGAGTTTGAAGAACCGCCCCACAGTCGTAACTATCTCACTTGGGCATTGGACGAAGATCGCCCTTATGGGCAAGAAGCTCGCCCGCGATTGGTCTAGGGTCCTCGCAGGACGCAAAACCTACCACCGAAAGCGTAACGATCAAGCTCGCATTTTCTCGTGCACCACCTCTCAACCACTCAAGAATGAATATATGGTCGAGGAGAGTGCACTTGAGCTTTGACCGCACTTGAAGCGGTTCGAAAACTCAAGTACACCATCTTGCCCCAAGCACAGCAAGATTGGGTACGCTGAGGTTTGCGACTTGATCAATGGCGAGTACACCGCCTTGCATTGTAATTTGTACCAATCTCTCTATGTGGCAAGAAGATCACCGATGAAGAGAAGATTGAGAAAACTCTCTACCTTCCACCCTAATGCTATCCAAAGTGCACGCAGCTATCGTCAGGACGCATACAAGGAGTATAGCGAACTGATTAATGTAATGCAAGTTGCGGAATCGCAAGACGATGTTCTACACAAGAACTATGTCTCGCAGCCACCTGGACGAGGCACTGGCACAGAAGTCAATGCCAATAGCTACAAGGTGAGAAAACCCACTCATAGAAAGAAGGGCAAGCAGGGTGAAAAAGAGAGACCCCAGGCCAAAGGAAAGTCCAAAGCCCCTGTGAAGAGGGATGACAAAGAAAAGACGCACGCCAAGCCGTATGGACAGCAGAACCAAACGTGCTTCAAGTGTGGCACTTGGGGACATTGGTCGAAGATATGTCGAGAATCCAAGGAAGCGATCAACGCATATCAGGCTAAGAAGAAGGCAAAGGAAAACGCCCCCGCAGAGGCGCACTTCGCCAACATCGATGACGATGATGTCATGGATGTAGATACCCCACTTGCCTCATCCTCACAGAATAGCCTGGACATCGATGCTGCAGCCATTATTATGGCAAATGAAGATAAAACTTCTGCCGATGACATTGAAGCAGAAATTAATGCATATTTTACAGATTCTGTTTAATGCATTTTCTTTAGATTATGGTTGTTAGCATTTTTCTTTGAATAATGGATTGTAAGCTCTAGAAGAGCATACTTCTTTTATGAATAAATACGCAATTTATTCTTTATTCCAGTATTCTTCAATTTTGCAAGCAATATTTGGATTGTTTTGCCTCTATCTGATTAGAATTATATTTCTTTTATCTAGAAATCGTGTAGCGCCCAAATGGAAGAGATATGCATTGTTGATAGTGGCACAACAAATACCATCTTAAGAGAGTCTAAATA
The DNA here is from genome assembly GCA_036346275.1 of Otatea glauca. Taxonomy (NCBI): domain Eukaryota; kingdom Viridiplantae; phylum Streptophyta; class Magnoliopsida; order Poales; family Poaceae; genus Otatea; species Otatea glauca. The sequence continues at coordinate 25,872 of JAYEVK010000188.1, read as the reverse complement.
TTTCCAATGATCACGAAGAATGCCGAAAGATTACTACGATCGCAGAAGCGACTCATATGTAATCGGCTCAGAAGAGCCACTATTATATTGCCTATGGGTACAACTTTGGTAATTGAAGAAGCCCTTTGTACCTCGAATCAACGCGCACTCTCTTAAGCTTTAAAGACATCCGCGCTAATGGTTTTTACGTAGAAACCAATGAAGAAAATGGCAAAGAATACTTGTACATTGTGAAGCACGCGATATGTGGAAAATGGTATTAGAAAAATATCCTCATATGAATCAGGTTGTACTACACGAATATTCATGCACCAAGTGTATACTTCATTGAAGACTGCTTTTAGAAGCTCGAGTTATTTTCTTTATGGCATGGTAGATTAGGTCATCCCGGTCTTAGAATGATGAGAAATATAGTGAACAACTCACAAGGTCTTGGTATTAATGTTAAAAATTTCCCGAATCATGAAGATTTTGTGTGCCTGCATGTGCCACCGGAAATTAATAACTAGACCTCTCACATGAAAGTGCAAAGTGAAATCCTGCATTCCCGAACGCATCCAGGGGATATTTGCGTCCGATTCAGCCTCGCCGTGGCCGCTTCGATACTTTATGGTGCTCATCGATGCTTCCTCTAAATGGTCGCATGTATGCTTGTTGTCAACAAGAAACCATGCTTTTGCAAAGCGATCTCGCAGATCATAAGAATTAAGAATGCTTTCCCGATCATCGCGTGAAGTCCATTAGAATGGACAATGCCGAGAATTTACTTCAAAGGCATTTGATGATTATTGCACAAAGAACAGGATAGCGCTTGAGCACTCCGCATCGCACGCCCATACGCAGAATGGACTAGCGTAAGCATTAATAAAGAGGATTAAGTTCATTGCCGCACCGCTTTTGCAGAGTTATAACTTGCCCAACACTTGTTGGGGACACGCAGTCCTGCACGCAGCAGCTCTTATCAATTTTAGACCGTCGGCCTACAACATCCATTCTCCTATGCAGCTTGTGCACGGGATCATCCCGAAGATCTCCCATCTTAGAAAATTTGGGTGTATGGTATATGTACCTATACCACCCCCTCAGCGGACTGCAATGGGCCCTCTCCGCAAGTTTGGGATATACGTTGGTTATGAAAGTGCATCCATAATTAGGTATTTAGAACCCATGACTGGAGACTTGCATACAGCCCGATTCGCTGATTGCAGTTTTGACGAGGATCGTTTCCGTCATTAGGGAGGAAATCAACCTTTGGATGAAAAATGCCGAAAAATCATATGGCATTCCACCGATCCCGCACATGACCCCGCACTAATGAAGCAAATCAAGAAGTCCAAGATAATTGATTTGCGAATTTAGCAAATGAACCGCCTGATCATTTTGTGATCCAAGGGCGTGGTTAAGTCGCATGTACCCGCAAGGAATGCACCGAGAGGTGGAAATACCAAAGAAAATAGAAGGTATCCTCAACCTGCTCAGAGGCCTCAAAGAAAAGAGCAGAAATCTGCCTCAAACCCAAAGTACCCGAGACGCCCTGAGAAAATCAAGCAGAGGACTTACCACAACCAATCACGAAAATTCCCCAAGGAAAGAAGGGGAGCCAGTTGAAACCTGCACCAAAAGAAGCCAACAGAAAGGCAATTCCAGACTTGAATCTTCCACCAAGGAAGCCGTTTAAATAATGTGTGCGTACACATAGGCGATGAAAGCTAAAGGAACTTGCTCTCGCGATAGGGAATAGCAAATAAGAGCAAGTAGAAGTGCATGAAGCACCCCATGAAGAAATGGCCATAAACTTTGTAATAACAGAGAATCCTGAATAGAGCAACACCAACGTTGATGCATACTTGCAAAGAAGATTGCCTCGATCATTGATCATGATCCCGAGCCCGCATCTCTAGCAGAGTGCAAGAAAAGGCTAGATTGGGAATAATGGAAAAGGCAATCACCGCAGAGTTAGTCTCTCCAATAAGAGAGAGGTGTTTGGCTCAGATGCCGCACACCTCCCCATATAAACCCCGTGAGGTCACAAATGGGTCTTTGTTCTAAGAGAAATGAAAACAACGGTTGTAAGGTACAAAGCAAGGCTTGTAGCTCAAGGTTTCACTCAACGCCCGTGAGTTGATTATGAAGAAACCTATTCTCCGGTCATGGGAGGAATTACCTTTAGATATTTGATCTCAATGGCAACCAACTTGAAGTTGAGAATGAAGCTAATGGATGTTGTCACAAAGATACTTGTATGGAAACTTGGATTCGGACATATACATGAAAGTACCTAAGGAATTCCTATCCCAACCAAGACGGAGCAAATAGAAACCTAGACAAGGTGAAATTGGAGAAATCACCGTATGGGTGAAGCGATCAGAAGAATGTGGTACAATCGCTGAGTGACTTTCTCTGCAAGAAAGGCTACACAAACAATAAGATTGTCCATGTGTGTTTATACAATGATCCCGAATGGATTCTCAGATAATCTCCGTCTATGTAGATGACTTGAACATCATTAGGACGGATGAAGAAATTGAAGAGGCATGCTCATACTTGAAGTCCGAGTTTGAAATGAAGGATTTGGGTAAAACCAAATTTTGTTTAGGCTTGCGGCTTGAACATGTCCAAGGAGGAATCTTGGTACATCAATCAACCTACACACGTAAAGTGTTGGAAAGGTTTGGCTTTGAAAAAGCATATCCTGCGAAGACTCCAATGGCTCAAGGTCACTCCAAGCGCACCTAGACCCATACTGCACTAGAGAAGAGGGGAGGAAGTCCCGGGAGCAGACTTCCCATATCCGAGTGCAATTGAGCGCCATGTACCTTGCGAATAGCACTAGACCTGACATTGCGTCACTGTGAATTTACTAGCTCTCAGACAAAGGCGTAACCCACCAAAAGGCATTGGAAAGGGATCAAGGACATCTTCCGCTACCTCCAAGGAAGCAAAGACCTCTGTCATTTTTCGAAGAAACAATGAATTGAATTTGGTTGGCTATGCCGATGCTGGGTATTTATCAGACCCGCATACTGGCAAGTCCCAAACTGGCTATGTTTTCCTATGTGGAGGAACAACAATTTCTTGGAAGTCGTCTAAACAGACTCTTGTCTCGACGTCGACAAACCACTCGGAAATCATTGCTTTGTATGAAGCATCTCGTGAGTGTGCATGGCTCAGAAGAATGGTTTACCACATCCAGAAGTCATGTAGTTTGAACATTGAGCAAACTCCCACAATCATTTATGAAGATAATGCAGCTTGTGTTACCCAAGCACAGATGGGTTATGTGAAGAGCAATCTCACGAAGCATATCAACCCCAAGTTCTTCTATGCTCATGAATTGCATAAGATGAACGAGATCAAGATATTGCATACTAAGTCATGTGAAAATCTTGCAGATTTGTTCACTAAATCACTCCCAGCATCTACCTTTGAAAGGTGCGTGAAAGAAATTGGGATGATGAGACTTAGAGAAGCGCAGATTTCAGGGAGAGATATTTCACATACTCTCACATAAATCTCAAAATGAATTATGAATACCCAACATGAATCTCGAAGATTAGCAATTGAAGTTGGGAGAATTGTACTCTTTTCCTTAGCAAGTTTTTCATGAAGTTTTCTTGCATAAGGTTTTTAACGAGGTAATTCGTGCAACATAGTAAGCGATGCTATGTACTCTTTCTCCAAGTATTTTTCCCACCGGGTTTTTCCGAGTTTTAATGAGGCATATGCATCTCATGCAAAGGGCCCAAGGGGAGTGTTGGGAAACCCCGATGGCCCATACTAGTCCCTTAGCCAAAACCCTAGTTGAGCGCTATAAAAGGAGGAGGGTTCCCCCTTAATGTACAAGCAATCATTAGCAATAAAGAATTTCGTTGTTGCTCTCCCTAAACACGTGTCTCTCTCTTCTATTCTCCAATTCAACTGCTCGAACCCCTGACTATTCGATAATGAGGTTCCTTAACACTAGTATCACTCATTTAGTTATGCCAGATCGTACGTGCATTGTAGAATCTTAAAATCTTCTCTCCTGTGATCCCGTAGAACCATTTGGTTCAGATGAAAACGGAACCAGACCAACCCTCCACTTCAGCCCGAGCAAGCTAAACTTTTCGCCTAGTCTACTGGTACTGGGGTAAAATACTTCGTTCGAGATGTTTTGCTATTCTTTAGATGTACTAAACTATATATGAAATTAATATTATTAATAGATATAAAACATTAAAGAATAGAGATATAAAAAATTACAAACAATTTGATAATACCTCACTATACTCCTTAGGAATAGTACAAACTCTGCCCAAGTTTCCTGCCGTCTGGAACTTGGATGGATGCGTCTATTTTCTGAGGTAGAGGCCATCACGTCAGAGGCAATCAGCTATAGACACGTGGACCAGCGACAAACTACTCCTGCAAGCAACATTGGCGGCGAGACGTCACGTACTACAAAGCCAACTAGCGATGCACGTGCTGTAGCCTGCAGCTTGGAGAATTTTTTAATGAAGTAGCCCCTTGACCCCCTTCGGCGTATTATTTTTGCAGAAGTAGCATCCATGCAACTAGTTTTGCAAAATTGGTTTTTTATTTGAATCCAGAAGATTTCGTAGATGATATACGTTACCTATTATGATTTTGTAGCTCGGAAGTATGTTGATAACGCGGATGCACGACCAGGAGCAGAAGGCAGTTAGGCCCACCACGTTGCCGTGGCTAAGCAGCACAGGACTTGCTTTCGCGTATAGTGAGCATGGAGCCTGTAGGTGAGCGCACCGGGCAGGCGATCTCATGAGGGAGCGGTCGCGCGTGGGCCCGAGTGCACATGCCACGTCAGCACGTGCAGGTGCGTGTGGGCTCGTGTAGCTGTGAGTGGCCGGGAGGCCGAGCACGGCAGCTCGTCTTCCCACTGTCGCGCACGATCCTACGCCGTCAGGTACAGAGAGGATAGGCGTCGCCACTGCGCCTTTTACGATCAGTAGAGAGATTATTTTTGTAATTATATACGCAGCAGAGGCTAGATTTGTAAAAACAAAATAAAAGGGCAAAGTAGACAACTCCAGCTTGAAGACCACGTCCAAATAAAAACAGCATTACTTTCTGAACCTACCTTAAGAACAACAACATTACTTTCTGAAAAAGAAGGAAAAGTTTGGAAAGGCAAGTTTGAAATCATTTGATGATTCCATAATGTACCTTCAATGTCCTCAGGCTGCATATGCTTGGTGTAGGCTTCGGGCGTATGTCTTGTGCCGTTGTGCGCGACCATGCGGGTGCACTTTTGTCCTTGTTTTTTCAATCGGGGTAAACATCTTATATTTCTGGGTGGAATGGATACAAAATCAGTGTCAACGGAAGCGCAATCCATGCCTAGAAACACATTGCAACGAGCACAAGGGTAAGTACCACAGAAATTTCTGGCAATACCAGTAAGTTTCAGTCAGTTTTCAATAAGGTTTCAGATAGTATCGAGCAGATTTTCATACTGTTCAGCAAGTTTCATAGTGTTTCAGATAGTATCGAGCAAAGTTTCGTAGAGTTTTAGCAAGTTTAGAGGTTTTCAAGAAGAATTTCATATAGTTTCAAACAAAAAAATTAGAGAGATAGAATGAATAGGCTAAATTTGTTGATTGAATTGGTTTCGATTTTGATGGTTTAGGATTTTTAAGACTTTAGAATTATTTGTATTACACATTTAGCAAATTTGAAATATATATATTGGATTTATGATGGTATGAAATCATTGCACAAGACTATAGAGTTGTATATGTGAAATATATATCTCCATCAAAATTTTTCTAGTTCCACACTGTTTATGCAATTCTTTTTCGCTTGCATTTACAACCAAAATCATTACATGTATATCCATGAAAAAGCAATGCATGGCATTTGAAACCTGTTGTTTCACCGAACATATATTTAAGGCAGAAGCAAATCTGAGCGAACCTGAACCTGCTCTAGGAATGGGAGCGCAAGTGTCAGATCGAGACTCAGACGCCAGAGCAAACGTGCAACAGAGGACAATGTCACTAGCCCCAACCAGGGTTTCGGGTTTCGTTTCGATCAAATACCGTTCACGCCGGAAAACGAAATTTCGCGAAATTCGTAATTTCGAGAAATCTCGTCCGGAAATTCAAATTCAAAATTTGAATCCGGTTTTTTTCTACCGGAAATTCGAATTTCGCGAGAATTGGCGAGATCTCGCCGAGAAATGGCGAAATTTCGCCAGATGGACAAGCCTGAAAATTGGTCCAAAAGATGGAGAAAATTTTGAAATTTTTGTGGAGAGTTCTGACGTATTATTAATGTTGTCATAAAATTTCAGATTTTTTGAATCATGTAAATTTTTAAAAATTGAAACACTGGTACTATCGTAATGAAACGCCACCGCAATTTAGAACTGAATGAAAAATGAGACAAAGCATGTTATAAATATTTGAAATTTTAATAGCATGATTCTGACATGTGAATAATATTGCCATAAAATTTTGAGTTGTTACTGAAGCTCGAGGAATTTTTAAAATTGTGGAATTCGTATGTGAAGTAAGAAATTTGCAAAGATTTTGATCAAATTCAAGATTGGGAGTCATAATTGAAACAATTAATGTATATTGACATGAAAATTATTAAGAATGTAATAAAATTGATACACACAACAAGTCTTCACATATTTGCATATGACAATTAAATTAATGTATGTTTGCATCACATACCTACGAGTAGTAAAGCGCCCTGTGCAAACTCCACCTCCGTGTTGTCGATAATGATCTCGTGGTACCTCCTCTCGTGTTGTTGCTTGTATTCCTCCCAGTCATGTCTCGTGGTAGCCGTGCGCACTTCCAATGCTGGTAATGAGACTCACAGTATCGTGTTTCTGACCGTGAAGGTACATGACATTGGCGATGAGTGCCGTGCGTGATGGATCGACATATGGATCATTGTAGTCAAATGGCAAAGAGATGCTCGATCCATCATAACTCGTCTCAGAATCGCACCCACCTCGATCCCATCCATACGGCATTTGACTATACCCGTATGCTCAATCGAATGCCCAAATGGTCGGAGGACTCATTGCTACACCATGATTGAGCACCATCCGTGGTTGTGCCGCTCGGCGCCCACCCCACCACGCGACGTGCCCTTCCCGCCATCGCGGGTCTCGCTGGGAGTCACCTCTCGGGCAAGACTCTCCGATGCAATCCTCCCGCCGTGATTGTGATTGTGATGTGGCGGAGGAGTACCGGCCGCCTTCCGTCCCGCCATCGCCAGAGAGTCTGTCGCAGCAATACGAGCTACTACCGAGGTAATCGCACATTATCGGTAAGGTGTTGCCGTGTCGCCCTCATCACGACAATAGGCTCATCATCAATTCGCCTTTTCTTTTTCCTTACCACTCGGCTGCCCGATAACTTTTGTAATCCGCCTAAAGCTCCGCTAGAGTGTCGCCATCCTCGGCGTCGTAGCACGCTTTCTTCCCCGTGCGTGTCTCCGATGTTCCACTCACCAATCGGTGAGTCAACATTCTTAACTCATCGATGTTTGCTAAAATGCATGATATATGCCTTTCATTGTGAGGCTTACTAGCTCTAGCTGTACCATACTACCATACAAGTGACCAAGTGAGTAAGTGACATGGAATTTTGAGTTTTGAATACATACCGACATATGAATCCCAATTCCCACATGAGTACATGCATTGTTAGTTCTTACTAGACTATATCCCACATGAATACATGTCTAAATAAGCAAGAAAATTACAACTGCACTTAAAATCCAACAAATCAATTTGTTCATACTAATTTTTTGAAGCCCAAATTTCGCCTTCAAGAACCGAAATATCGCTTCAAGAATCAAATCTCACTCGAGGCCGAGATTAGCCTCCGAGCCTTGGATCTGGCCGGATTTGGCCGAGCTTGGCCACTGCAGAGGAGGAGGTGGAGAAGTGAGTCAAGCAGGGAAAGTGAAATGGCAGAGAGCCTCTTGGTGGAATGAGCTGAAGGAACTTCAATGATTAACGATGTATTAAAGCCTCCGACAATGGGTACATGACTTGAAAGGAAAGGAAAAAGGAGAAAGAGTCTTGAAGATTTTTAATCAAGGTTAAAAGACCTCTCAAGAGGTTAGAACAGAGTGTTGAGTTATTTTAAGAGGAATAGTGCCTAAGATCTTGATTTAATCCTAAGTGTGGAAATGACTCAAAATCATACCTTGAAATCATGCTAGTTGCATTTGGAACAAAGTTTTAAATGTTCTGCTTTTTACCTAAGATTTTTACCTAAGTTTTTACCTAAGTTGCATTTAGAACAAAGTTTTAAATGTTCTGCTTTACCTAAGTTTTTACCTAAGTTTTAGCAATTTCAATTTTTCCGGATTTTTCCATCCGGCAAAAACCTCGTTCACACGGACCACTTGGAAGTAGTCCAACAAAGAATCGTTCACGCCGACTACTTCCAAGTGGTCCGCGTGAACCGACTTTTTATCCTATTTCGATTTTTATTTTTAAAACATAACAAATGATGTTAAAATATTTTCATAAATTTTATGTATTATCCTACATATCTTATGATACTCCCATAAATTTTTCATAGCATAAAAATGCATTCTCAATTTTTAAAATTCAGAGAGTGTTTCACTTAAATGCCAAAAAGTCTAAAAATAAACTTTTTCAAACATTATCATTGAAGATCACTTCGAGAACTTATTGATATAATTCCGGTCAGATCCGCCAAAAAATTCAAATTCTGTTTAAAATTCAAATCTCGGCTTTTTTTAAAATCTCACTAAAAATAAAAATTCAAATTTCATCAGTAGCAATTTCAATTTTTTCCGGATTTTTCCATCCGCGCAATAGTTGCTCACGCCGACCACTTGAAGTAGTCCGCGCAGGGAAGTCGCTCACGCCGACTACTTCCAAGTGGTCCGCGGAACTGACTTTTATCCTATTTCGATTTTTATTTTTAAAACATAACAAATGATGTTAAAATATTTTCATAAATTTTATGTATTATCCTACATATCTTATGATACTCCCATAAATTTTTCATAGCATGAAAATGCATTCTCAATTTTTAAAATTCGAACGTGTTTCAGCAAGTGCCAAAAAGTCTAAAAATAAACTTTTTCAAACATTATCATTGAAGATCACTTCCGAGAACTTATTGATATAATTCGGTCGATCCGCCAAAAACTTCAAAATCCGGTTTAAAATTCCGAAATCTCGGCGGTTTTGCCAAATCGCAAAAAATAAAAATCCAAATATATCGTAGCAATTTCAAATTTTTTCGGATTTTTACATCCGCCGGTCTATGAACTCACGGGTCCGAATCCGAGATTTCGCGAATTTCGGCGGTTTTGTAACCTTGGCCCCAACCGCACGCCAGTTCCTGTTCGCAGGAGTGCGCCGAGGAGCAGCACGATTGGGAGGAAGGGCTCACTCATGGCGTTCGCTCACCGCACCCACACATCGATCGCTATTTCACCGGGATGTAGTCACCGAGTAGGAGCATGCCGATGAACAGCGTGGCAGGGTCTACTCGAGGCATTCGCTCGCCATGCCCACATGTCGTTCATCGTACGCATGAGGTCACCGGGCAGAGCGCACCGAGACGGCGAGGCTCGTCGTGTCCCCACGAAGCTAGCGGCACCTCCACACACAGTGGCCCTCGACGCCGTGGTCGAACGCCGGAACGGAGAAGCTTCTAGATTATGGATTCTAAATTATGAAAGGAACTGAATCGGTTGGTGAGAATCAGATTTGAGCTGAATTCTAATTCTATATATATATATATATATATATATATATATATATATATATATATATATATATATATATATATATATATATATATATATAAACAGCCGGTGATATTAAAGGTATCTTCTTCATTTTAAAGACAAGAAAATCCTACAATAATTCTAAATTTTAAAAATTCTCGCATTAATCAAAAGAAAAGGAGAAGAATCTCCACTACTTATTTTTGTGGGATCAGATTATAATAAAGCAAAATTAATTATATATAACAAATATAATTGTATTTCAATCATTGAAAATATCTCCACCACTTATTTTGGTGGTGCAGATTATAACTGCAAATTAATTATATATAAATAGAGTTATATAACAAATACAATTGTATTTTAATAATTAAAAGTAGAGTTGTATATCAAAGACAACTATATCTTAATATCTAGACACGTAGTTGTGCGAGTAAGTTTGCTAGTTCTATATAGAAGGCAGCTTTTAATTATAGTAGAAACTGTCCGGAAGTCCTTCTTTCAAGTGTTCCAATTGAGGGGAAACGTGGATTGAGAGAAAATGAGAAGAGTGAGGGGTGTCACGTCACCACTCATTTTGCATCTTGTGTTCGCCAGAGTCTACAGAACTTCTTTTGAAGGAAGGCTTCAAACAAAACTTACTAAAAGCACAAGAAAGTAAGAAAGCAATTGGTAACTAGCCAGTTAAATTCATTTTCGTGCAATAAATGTAACACAAACTTGTAGCTAAGTAAAAGATACATGAAAGTATGGATCGGTGTTGGGAAAAAAAAAGGAAAATTAGCTCCTGAGATTGTTTGTACAGGGCGATTCAGATCGAAGTTCTTAGGAATTTAAACTAAATCCCCAAAAAATTACAAAGCAATCCCTAGTCCAAACACGCCTTAAATAGCAATTCTTTTATAGAACAAAATAACAAAGCCAATAATGCGATTAAACAACTACGGATGGCCTATAAACTTCGATTTCTTTCATCCCAGCAAAAAAACTTTGGAGCCCAGATCCATTAGTCCAAACTAATTTCACGGCCCAAACGTAGAACAGCTTCACTCAATTTGCACCGAGCTTCCTCGTTCAACGCCATTGCTGCGGCCCTCAAACTCCTCAACCTCCCGTTAGACCAAACCGCCGCGCACCAAAACCTCTCTGACCAAGTCGCGCGCGCTCGCCGCCGATCGCACGCCGTCCAAACCTCCGCGCCGGCATCACCAACGGCTTCCACGGCGGCCACGTCTCTTCGCGAAACCGCCCGCGTCCCTCACGCACGCAGCCCACTCAGCCTCGTTTACCGGCGTCACCCTCGCTCTTCGTCTCCTCTATATAAACTCCTCCCGCGGAGAGATCGCAAGAGAGATTATTACCCGATCGCAAGGAAAGATTACCACACTCTAGTACGTCTTCTTCCTCGCAAGCGCACCAACGCGAGCGCTAATAGCTAGTGGTAGCACGTTTCCATCGATCGAGAGGCAGAGGCCGCACCCCGCATCGATCGAGCGATGGCCGGCGTCCTGTTCCCGGCAGTTGCTTGCATCCTTCTCGCCGTCGTCTCTGCGTCGGCGCCGCCGCCCGTGTTCACCGTCGGCGGCGACGCGAGAGGGTGGAGGCAGCCGACGGGCAACGAGGAGACGTACAACCACTGGGCCACCCGGAACCGCTTCCACGTCGGGGATTTCCTGTGTAAGCACGCGCGTCGCATTGCAAAGCGTAATACCATCCATATGTACCGTAGTCAGATGTGACATGCGTGTCAGTGTGTGTATACGACGGAAACGGACGTAATTTTTGTAGATTTCAAGTACGCCACGAACGACTCGGTGCTGGTGGTGTCGCGCGACGACTACAAGCTCTGCAGCGCGGACAAACCGGCCCTGCGGTTCGACGGCGGCGAGACGAGGTTCCGGTTCGAGCGGAACGGCTTCTTCTACTTCATCAGCGGCGCACCGGGCCACTGCGACGCCGGGCAGAGGATGACCGTGCGCGTCATGGCGCAGCACGACGGAAGGACGGCGGCGGCGCCCGTCGGGGCGCCCGCGATGTCGCCCGGTGGCGGCGACGGCGGGTCGTTCAACTCGGGCTCGGGCTCTGGCTCCGGCTCGACGCCGGGGTCCGGCGCAGGCTCGGGCTCGGGGTCGGTGCCGACGCCGCGGGGGAAGACCAGCGGCGCCGCGCCCATGCATGCGCCGTCGTTTGGTTGCTATCACGTTGTTGGAGCTCTTCTGGGTGCTTCCATGCTGATATTTGCATGAGATGTATAGATGCATTATGTGCATTTACGTAGTTGGTGAGACTTTTTATCATTATTGGGAGTGATATTAATTTAATATAAATTTTGAATGGTAAAAAAATTTCATGTTTTAGGTAATTCTTGGTACAAAATCAAACCTATCGAGTCGATTCGAAACACTAAACCGATTGGTAAACCAATTAAAGTAAAAAAAATCAAAAAAATCCAAAATATTTATGTCAAGTAAAACTGTCGAAAATTGGTGAAAACGCCCAAAAAATTGGCTGTAACAAAATTTCGATTCGGTTGTCGATTTTCGATTTTTTTTTTCAAACCATTTGATTTTGAAACGCTTCGGTTTTTAGGGATTTTCACGATAAATCAGTGCCGTTAGATCTTCAATTTTTAATCTCGATTCGGTTTTGTAAACCCTACTTGGTAGACATGTCGTAGATGCAGCTGTAAGTTCAAGTCGCTAGAGAGTTTAGAATGTTCCGCCAATCTGTTGTTAATCTAATTAACATCGTGTTAGGGTAACTCAATGTGTTGTGTTAGGTCTGTCAGCTACAGTGGCGGTGTAATTTGTTGGGTTCATAGAAATGACAAATTCTTGGTCGATTAATTCGGTTAGCTTACGTCTTGCAGGATTTACAGTTTACGTCCTGTCTCCTTCGGGCTTTTTTTGCGTAAAATTGGAATCCGCCTTCACGCGGCCGTTGTATAAATCTGCTTCTGATTACCGTCCCCATCCACCGCCGCTTCCTTCCTTCCCTTCTCTTCCCGCCGTGTCATCAATGGCCTCGCGGCTCCGGCTCCACGGCCCAAACCCAGACCCCAGCCCCGGCGAGGCGACGGGGAGGGAGAAGCGAAGAAGCCGGAGCCGCGGCGGGAGGTGATGGACCTGGGCGGCGGCAGCGAGGTGGTTCACGTCCCGCGGTTCGTGGCGCGGAGACGGCGTGGGAGTGGTTCGGCTACCTCGACAAATGCATCCCGTGGACGCGCCCGACCATCCGCGTCTTCGGCCGCTCCGCTGTCCAGGTCGGCGCCATCTCCATCTCCCATTGACCATTTCTTGCGCCGCGTTCGGTTAAGCTTGGGGTTCCTGACGTTAACTTTGTTGGATTCTAACATTCAAACAGAACATTGTTGGATTCTAATTCTTGTGTGCAATTTGGTGGCTCTGCTGTTTTTTTTCTTTTTTTGGGTTAACACCATGGAAAAATTAAGTGCTAATCTTGTAAGATAAGTTCTTAGGTCTGGTGCACGATTGGTGTTTATTGGGAGGAAAAATAAGATCTTGCGATGGTGGGTTGGATCATTGGTCTAGTGGTTCAGCACTTCAGCAGTGGTCCATGCTTTTGGGTAGTGAACGTGCGTTGTTTGGGGGCAAGCAATACAATATGCAATGGTGTGTTTAGCTGTAACAAAACTGATTATGTCAAGTCGATCAAGGTTGTTTCCATGCGGCGTTACTGTTATCTGATTGTGTATTGTGGTTTAGGACTTGAAATTTTATTTCAGAAAATTACTGTGTCTATGTACAGCTATTGCAATTCATGTAAACTGGATTGTCACTGAAAGGAGAACTAGGCTATGGGCAATTGGCATAGCAAAGCAGAGTCAGCAAAAATATCAGAAAATGGCATCATGCAAGTAATCCATCGTCGTATATTAGTTCATCGTATCAAAGTTCACCATTGGTTTGTCTATGTGGAATTGGTAGTTCGTTTAGTTTTGACAGCTGACGAGAAGTGCAGGATGACCTCCTAATTTGCTTGCCACAATACAACTTGGCAGAAATAAACAGATACCGATTCTAGCAGCTCTGACATGCAACGATGGCTAACTATTGTTGGTGGCTTGGTGCCACTGTAATAATGTTTCCGATGTGTTATGTATCTAAAGCTACTAGCCCCACTAGCTCTCTGATGTTATTCTCATTTAATGACAAGTCAAATTGGTAATATAACCCTTGTGACAGCTTTTAACCCAAGTATCTGATCCTCTTACTATTCTGCAGCCTAGAGATACATGCTATGTCGCAGATGAAGGCCTAACAGATTTGAAGTATAGCGGCCATCAGCCTCAGGCACATTCTTGGGATGAATTCCCTGTGCTCAAGGATATCTTGAAAGGGGTAAGAGTGGTGCCAAAGTGATTCTTTACATTGCTATATGTAGTTGGCAGAAACTAGCTGGCTATAATATTTAAGAACTATCCAGTAGTTTGCGTTTGATGATGATTCAGCCTTTCTAGTGCTTTGCTGATTCATGTATGTTCCTTAGGTTCATGAAGTCCTCCCAGGGAGCTGTTTTAACAGCTTGCTCCTGAACAGATACAAGACTGGTTCAGATTACGTTTCATGGCATGCGGATGATGAGCCACTCTATGGACCTACTCCCGAGATAGCATCTGTCACATTTGGATGCGAACGCGAGTTCTTACTAAGGAAGAAGCCTACCAAATCACAAGGTATGCAGCACACTAACGGTAGTTTTATACTTGCAGCCTCATTAGCAGATTTTGGGGTCTAGACTGTAGACCATCGCAGCATCAAAATTGATTCATGTTAATCATCTACCAGCCGCTACTGCATCTGGGAAGCTGCTCGAAAGCGGCTCAAGGTCAGTGCCCTCAGCAGTATCCTTTTCTTCTGAAGCATGGCTCATTGCTCGTGATGAGAGGCTACACTCAGCGAGACTGGCAACACTCGGTTCCCAAGCGTGCAAAAGCGACCTCACCAAGGATCAATCTGACTTTCCGGCGTGTGCTACCATAAGCTTGCCCTGTTGTGGCAACGTTCGCTGGTTGCTTGTCGCCGCCCATATCATGTCCCTAAAGGATTTTGGTCTTGTAAATGTATCACACACATTTTGCTTTGGTGTTAGATGTGTGTATCATGTTCTGGTGGTCATGTAAATGCATCACACATTTTCTTGGGGACTAGAATTGCGTGTATCATGTTCTAAGGGTGGTTGCATCTGAGAAATTTAAACTTTAAACTTTTTTTTGAACTGCTAAACTTTAAGCTACATCTCAAAAAAGAAAGTTTGACATGTATGACCAATTTGTATTTTTCTAAGCCCCTATGCATCTAATGCTTGTTAATAATCCTACCAACCTTGCTGCAATGCATGGATTAGAAATGCGTACATTTTGAACTCAATTGAATCAAGCTCTAAAGTTGATCGAGCTGTGTGCGTGAAATGTACGAGGCTTCCACGCAGATTCGGGTAGGGATGGCAACCTGGACCTATTCTGGTTCGATCGCTGGTTGGATGGCCATACAATTCGAGACCTTGCCTCTGCTCTTCTTTCGACGATCTTCAGAAGAAACATGCAAGAGAATGGATCAAAGATATTCAAGAGGGCCATACTGCCCAGGTTCTCGTCCAATACAGCAGACTTTGGGAGTGCCTTCGAAGTGCCCAGCTGCATCCCGAAATCGAGGACCGGGGATTGTCGTCGAATCATGGTTCCTGCCCATTGTCAGCAAGTGTGGGGAACTGCAGATTACAGGATTTTTTTTCTTTTGGGGGGCTCGCGTTAGTTATACAACCCAAGATCCATTGGTTTATTGTGTACAACATTTCTACATGAGTTACACATAATCACTATTTCTGCAAAAAAAAATGCTAACAGATATGTCACATAACATCTGACCTTCCCAAGGGTACGCACCATGAAATTCGGGGACACAAGGCCAAACTGAGTTGGCAACAAGTTCTACCATCTAATAACATTACAAGCAAATCCTATTCCACTGCTCTTCTATACTAACCTGTTGCTATTGCAAAGAACATTTTCTACATTACAACTGTCAATTAATGAGATATCCACATTCCCGAACGACTGCCTGTGAAATCTGCATCCTACGAAGAATAGTCAACTGAGAAAGCAAGCCTATGTTGCTTTTGCTGTGCGTTTTCTCCAGACGGTCTGCACATTCAACACAGAGCAGTAGAAGAGAATCGTATCATAAGATGAAAAGATTAGGAATCCAGTATTGAAGACAGGCTTAGAGCAAGGTAATGTGCTTACAAGAGTTTCATTGTCAGATTCTTCCTTGCTGTTCAAACTATGGCCATCAGGCTTTTCCTCCTCTTTCAGCTCCACACCTTCGGACTCTTTCTCTGGCCTTTCTTTCTCAGCTGAGCTAACTACTGCTTTCTCCTTGTGGCCATCTGGGATAATAGAACAGTCACACGCTAAGCTAACTTAGGAAGAAATGGCATGCATATTATGGATGAACAAACAATGGGCCCATAAAATCAACCCTAAACAACCATACCAGATTTTACATCTTTGTCAGAATCTGAGCGAGCAAGAGAACTGGATGAATCTGAATCATGAACACCACCGTCACTGGTAGCTTCAACAGACTTTTTACCTTCTACTGTCTTTCTACGTTTGTTTTTTGGCAGCCCTAGTGGCTTGCTTTTCCTCTTTGGAGGTGAAGACCTACGAAAGATGGATTAATCAGATGAATTGCACAGGTTCTAAAGTCTGATAATTAGATATGAACTGACCTCTTTTTTAACTTCTGTTGGTTAGGCGTAGTTTGCTTGCTGCTGGTAGTTCTCATCTCCTGTGCTCTGCAAGGTGTGATAAAGATCAAACATGTAGGGATGTACCATAAGGACTAAGCATGAAATATTCAAAGGTCTTCGATATAGCGGAGTTGGATCAGGTGGTAAGCAGAATTAAATTGTTGGACATGAGATATCCTTGTCTTGCAAAGCATAGATTGAATGAAGAGGTATAGTAACATTTAGTCTGACAAGACAAACTATAATAACTACCTGTTACATCTGGGAAAAAAGTTAAAAGTCGACAAAGTACACTATTTAGAGAGCAAAGCAGTACTTTGTTAGGCACCCTCTCAATCATATTATGGTATTAGTATTATCAACTTATAGGCTAAGTGCAAAATATAGGCTGAAAAGAGTAATTTATCTTAATATTTAAGTTATTCAATTTTCTTTGATGCTTTGTGCCTTGATGATCCTGTACTGCATTTTTTTCCAGATGTTTGACTACAGTACATTTGAAGTTAAAAGGAAATTCGCCTTACCGTCCTTGGTTTGTCCCTGGATGATCCTTCTTTTGCTGCTGCAATAATTTAGTGAACTATAATGAATTAAACATCATCTTCAAGGTTAATGAGACATTTTCTAGGAAAGAATTGACAGTACCTTTACTGCTGGATCAATACTTTCAATCATTTTCCACTTTTCTTTAGCCAAGTTAAGCACTTCAACATCTCCATCGTCGTATAGCACCTATGCAGAAAAGCATAGTCATATTTAGTATATCCGGTACAGTTACAACTACAAACTCCTACCAATCTGAACTAAAATTATCAATGATACACTGTTGCATTCTGTGATGTCGATTAGTTGATGCCATGGAACACTAAAATGTTGCATTGTGACTTTGTTAGAACCAAGCATTCTATATAAATATGTCGAACACAATAACCCTTTTTAGGAACAACAATTCAAAGACAATGTTAGGCGGAATGGGACGACATCATAACAAATACCCTCAGCTTTCTTCATATAATAGTCAAAAAAGCAAAGCACTCAATTGCTTTTCATGCTTGTACTTATAACAGTAAAATGAATCAAACAAATACATCATATCAATACTAATTAATGCACCATTTGAGGGAACTTACCGTATGTCTTTTCTTTGCTGAATCATAAGATTGCACGACACCTTCGTAAAATCTAATAACAAATACAATCCAATTAAATCTAGGCCACTTTCAGAAATAAGATAATAACAAATGTTCATTGTTCAGAATTACACAAACTTGAGTACTTACTTATCCAAAGGCCACCAAACTTTTATTCTGTGTCCTACCAAGTCTGCACTGCTTGAGTCATGCGTTGAGCACTGCAAGCATTAATCAACACTTAGTACAGGCATACAAGGACTTGAACTTGCACAAAGTTGAATACCATAAGCGCACATATACATCCTTTCAGGGATGCTAATTTACAATGTTGCGTAAAGCATGTTAATAGGTCGGTGCTACTTACAGAATAAAAGAAAACCGTAGAGATTACCTGTGCTAAACCAGAAATCAATTTTGGCTTCTTCCTTTTGAGTGACCCGTTTAGGCTTCCCAATTCAGCGGTTCTCTTAGTACTTTCTGCATCAGCAGACTTCTGAAGAAGTGCAACAAGAATGACAAATCAGAACCTGAACTTTACCCATAGGCCCTGTACATACATACCATAGGGATGGAAAGAAATTACCTTTGGACTACTACTCATGACTTCAGGACGGATCCCTTAACACCCTTTTTCCCTTTGGATACAGATATTTTGGTACTAGTAGGTGATGCTACCAGCTCTGTATCATTTGAGTCATCTCTGCCTTTCTCCTCTTTCAACTTATTTTCCAAGGAGTAATTGGTTTCATCTGCGCTGACAGAATGCAGTAGAAGCTCATCCCTGTTTTTATGGCCTTTCACTGAGTGAGGTCTACTCTAGAAACTGATCTTTGCGTTTTGGTGTCGAAAAATCTACTGGCTTCTCATTGCTCTCTTTCATGTCCATCCGCCACTTCTTTGGTTTGCTCTTTTCCAATTCTCCTAAATTTCCTTGGTTGTCCAAGTTTATTTCTCTTACCAATCCCAAGACATCATCATCTTTTACAGTATTTACTGAACCAGACGATGCCTTCTGCTTTCTCCCTGTCTTTTTTGCTCCTTGAGATTTAAGAATTTTGACAATTTTCCCTAGAGGAACTTCATTACCAAATTCATCAGTCTGATCTACGAGCATCATATCTTTGGGAGATTCAACCTGGAAGGACAGAAAACCCAACAGAAGTCAATGTCCAGTAGATGATTGTAGCTGAATCATAATATGGACAGTTAAATATGCATTATGTACCTCAGCAACTTTTGCTGTCATAAGAGACTCAAAATGGGCCAGTACATTCTCACATCCCAACCACATCTGCACATCACTCTCCTACACAATGGCAGATAAATTATCAATATCAGAATCCTAAAAAAGATGAAGCAAGAAACGTTGTTTAGACGAACTATCAGACAATTCTTAAACAAATGGGTTGCTTCATGCTTTGTTAGAGAACAAACCACAGAATTTTCATTTTGGTCATTCTGAACTGGTGAGTAAAGTTGAGCAGGCAATGGAACCACTTGAGTTTCTGATACATTTATCTCGCCTTGACATAACCTCTTTGCAATAAGAATACCAAGATCACATATAGCATGCAGAGTCTGCAAACAGCATATCTCATCTTTAATTCATACTTAATAGCAAGTGCCGATTATGGTACAACAACAAAAATATAGAAACAATCAAACAATAAACACAAAACAGTTTCCTACCTTGGTCTTATTTAAATCAACCACATCGTGAGAACATTTGACACTTCTGAATATAGATAATATTGTTGTGAAACTCTCCTTTTCATGCCTGGAACACTATACTGCAAACCTTCTTCTCCCAGGAGAGTTGAAAGAAGCAGATGCAAACGCCTGGAAAGAGCATTTTGATAAATATGCATATGCAAACATGCAACAGTTTCAGGTAGAAGAAGCAAGAAAACAAATTTGCTGTTGATTTCTTTTGTGTCAGAACAGCACATATTACAAAACAAACACAAACTAGAGTCCACTACTAAACCTTATATTAGCAGCGTTAAGTGCGCGCTTTGAATTGAACCACTTAGGGCCTGTTTGTTTAGCTTTGGATTCTCTAAAAGCTGATTCGGATTGTGGTTGTAGAGAAGCTGATTTCTCTAAAATCTCAAATCCAAAAGCACATATAAAGTGGATTGTGGATTCTAGTGTATATAGGTGAGATGGATTGTGAGAATCAGATTCTAGAATCGGGCTGTTTGTTTTTATTCTCGCTTTGGGGCCGTAATCCGTAATCAAAAGCTAAAACAAATAGGCCCTTAAGTCTTAGACTTTAATTATTATTAGCAAACACTTGGCTCCAACTGACCTTTACCAACAAGTCCTCCACATCTCTGAAGGACATTTTTGGGTTGGCCATTTAACTTTTCAGGTACATAGTTAGAATGTGAAATTCATTGACAGCAACATTACATTTCATTTCCACAAAGTAATTAAGATGTGTAATTACCAAGCAGTACTACGAAGAAAATTAGAATGATATAAAAATGATAACAAGAGAGAACAATATCATAAGAGATATTATCAGGCACCAGTAAATTGATAATATCATTTAATAGTATTCCTCTGTGAGGGCATCAAGCAAATAAGAAATTATATATGGGTAAAACAAGCAAATTCATGATAACAAGCAAGAGAAAATAATATCGTAAGAGCAGTTATCAGATACCAGTAAATTGGTCCAAATGCTTTGACATCCTCATACTCCTCGATGTTAGGGCACGCGGGATCATGAGCAAGGACATGAACCAAATAGGAAATTATATATTCTGGGTAAGCCGTGAGCAAATTCATATCTGCTTGGACAGAAAGTTGACGCATCTTAACTTGCTGGCATATTTGCGCCACCTCAATCAGGTTGTGCTTAAACTAAGAAAGGAAAGGAAACAAGAGAAACATATTAGAATCAGTAAAGTAATGAAAATCAATTGATTATCATGTTTAGAATATGAACCTCTTCAGACTGTGGGGCAAAATAATCATCCATGCCTAACAAGAAGGCACATGCATATTTTGCATCCAAGGCCCTCTCCTTGATATATTGATGTACTTTACTGATAAACAATTTTCTCACCTGATGAAAATCATCCTGGAAATGAAAGAAACTATAAATCTCAAAGAAGATGGTGCATATAAGTGAATCAAATGAAAGGAACACTTAGAAAGCTTCTAAGCTGCATCATCCCCAAGACATACCTGTGAAATCCTCAGAGTCAAATAAAACACGTCAACAGGCACTTTGTGGTCCCATTGCCTTGATAAGCGGAGAACAGCTTTTGCTGCTGCTAGCCTCAAATGGGCCTTATCGGTAGCACTGCAAGTAACGGAGTAATGAGAAATAACACTATATACTACATAATGTCCACATTAAATAGAAAGGCATGTCTCTGCTGGTACCTTGAAATCATATTTGGGGAGATATCACCATAGGTAAGAACATTCTTAAGGATACCCATTAATTTTTCTATTCCAGGATGTGCTTGTGCATCTTTGCAAGGGAGACAGCTCTTCACCAAAGTTTTAATGCCATAAATCTGCAGAAGAAAATAACACAACAGACAAACTAGAAGTCAAAAAGCATTGATGATTGGATTAAAGTCAAGACCATGAAAAGCATAATTTCACTAACCTTTAACAAACAACTCTGTGTACTATCACCCCATTCAGATTTTTGAGAAGAAACTTCAACCGTATCCTGGTGATGCACTTGGAATTGCAATAAAAATATATACGGAAAACCAGAAAGAAATTGAAAGGGAGAAAGTCTTACATCATTGCAGTCAAGAATTTTTTTAGTTATGAAACTTATTATCTCTTCCCCCCTTGTTTCAAAGATTGGCATCGCTATCTGAGCTATACACCCAAAGATTGCAAGATAGATGGTAGATGCACTTTCTTCTCCTCCAACAAATCCACAAGCCTCTGTGAAGTTGCAAGTGCATGGCACAATATATCAGAAATCTCAAATACATACAAGAAAGAAATAACTGGAGAAAATTCACACCTTGTAAAGAACAGATAGTGCCATCAGACCATCATCTTTTGTTATTGCAGCCAGAGCATGAACAGAGTATTTAGCCTGCTTCGCTTCCTTCTAAACATAGCCGCTCTAATAGAAGAGCAACGGAGCTGAAAATAGAAGCTACAGCAACTCAGTTCCATAATCTTAGTAAGCACTGCAAAATATAGTGTCACAAAATGAAGACTTTCAAGCAGCTGCACCTTGATGAGGCTAGTTGTTCACGAATGTGGCCACCAGCCTTCGACAAAACATGGGCAATACCCTCTTTAAGCATTTCATTATCCTCCTTCAGGAGTTCGATGATATCTTCTTCAAGTCCAGACAAAAGTGAAGGGAAGAAAGTAGATATTGCCTGCAAGCAAAATGCACACGAAGGATAAGAAACAATAAGATTTAAAAATAATATCTGAAAGAAGAGATGTTTTATAGCGCTTGGGAGGTACAAGAGGTACCTCCACTCAGAAAAATACCAACCATTGATTTCCAAAAGTGTACTTTAGGTACGGATTTTTGTATGAAGTATGAACAAGTAATCTAGTAGCTGTTAACTAGCCCAACAATGGCCTGCCATCACCATAGGTCCGATGCCTGAACCTTTCTCAGACATTGCCCTTCATCTATATTCACCATTAGAGGTAATTGTGCAACATGTCATAAGAAATTTCAACTAATGTCAATCCTTAACCTTAGTGACAGGCAGGCAAGCCAATCAAGAAACCCAAGAGGAAGGCCTTTTGACCTGGGCAATGGCATCTACATCAATAAAATTGCACTGGAACCTTCTGTGCTCATTCAATCCATAGGTGCAAATTTCATGATTGATTCATCGGACCAAGGCCCTATCCATCAACAAGCATGTGCACCACCGCAGTTTTAATTTTGAGTACCAACACAGGTTTAGGACAACAGAAGATAGAAACAAGGCTAATTCTAAACCTCCTTAACTTATCCTTTTTAACCTCATTTTCTATTTTGCTATTTTGATGGATACAGCAAGTTACACATAGTTATCAAGTCGCGATTAGTCGCAACTAATATCGTAAAGCCAGCCTCGAGCACGACTTGAGGACCTTGACTCGATTAGTTTACTAGTGTTATGCTTATGTGTTTATGTTATTACCATGCTCATTACACACATAGTTACCGTCTAGCCTTTTATCCTACTTGTAGTATGCCCAACAATTTAAGTACCTGGCTACCTGCCCTACAGGTACCTCCAAACCATTTGATTACAACTAATGAATGGACCTCATGATTTTAAGCATTGGAGGAAATCTCCTGAAAGAAACAGTTGTTCACACTTGAGTACAGTATATCCGTAACATGCAGCCACATGCAGGCAACCCCCGAAGATGTTTTGTGTTCCTTGATGGCAGAATAAATTGACCAAGATGTTGCATCTAGAAAAGAAACAGGTTTTCAGTGAACTATACCGTTAGAAGATTCATGCATGACGAGATGAGTTTAGTATTCCCAGCAGATTTTTGTTCAGAAGCTTCAGAAAGAATCTCTTTGACATACTCCTTGTTCACAAGTAAATATGAACATCTCATCGATAGTGTGCTCACAAAATCATATAGTACATGTTTTTCACCAAGTGTCTTAAGCAAATCAACCTACACATGACAAATAAAGTCAAATTGTTTAGAACAAGACATTCAGAAAACAATTCGAACAGGTCTAGCCACGTCATATCGCGTTTTTGACCACATAGTGTTTATATGGGTCATGAATTATGTAGTAAATACAATTGCTTAACCATTATTTGTATGGCAAACATCCATATCTGTATGCAGCAATGGATGAGACAAATGGAATAAAAAGAGTAAAAACTAATGCTAAGAATGAGCTAGAGACATCTCTTCTTAATATCCCAGTTTTCATTTCTATTTTATATCTCAACTTAGAAAAAAAAAATAACTATAGGTAAATCAAATAGTAGGTACCCGAAGAGACCAAGCTTTGCTGAATGTTGTTGAACAATCAAGCAAGCTTGTGAATATGTTCCAGATATTGGCATCTTTTAGCTGATGAAGCATGTTCAAGTTCTTCTCAGATTTTGCAGGGTCACTAAACAAACGAGACATGCTCCGGAAACATCCGAGGATTCTTTTTTGCACATCGGGGGCATTTTCCTGCTTAACAAGAAAAATAGATAAGGCAAAGAACCTCATCAGAGAGTAAATCTGCAGTGCGTTCCAGACTTCAAGATTCACAAACCTGGCTTATTTGCCGAAGGGAAATGTACTTCTGCATTTCTTGTTGTAGTCTGGAATTGGAGGCAACAGATTGTTAGAGAGAGAGAGAAGGAGAGAGAGAGATTATCAAACTAAGAGATTTCTTGACAGAATGACTGTCAGACCTTTGCTTTTGCAGAAGAATTTGTTCAAGAGCTTTCATCTCAACTTTATCAAACTGTGTGACAGCTGTTACCCAGTGTTTCACTCTTTCCTTTGTCGGAAACTCTGGTGGGAACAATGAACCACACAAAACTGTTTCGATTGACTCCGGTCTGCACCAAATAAATGAAGCATCACATGGACATTTTCTCATAGGCTCACACTAGAACTTTACTGATCACAGTGTATGTCACACAATCACCTAACTACAATATCTTTGCAACAGTGAAAAAGGTGATACTATTGAACTGATTTCCATGCAGGACTTGAAGCATACTAGTTTTTATTTGTGTTTGTAACCATCAGATATTGACGCTGGAGAAGATATGAACAGATACACAACAGAAAGTTTGCCCATAATTCTATAAAATGTCAAAACACAAATTTATGTATTAGTAATTTTGTATCCAATGCTTGTCTCATGCACCAGTAAGAACTAAGAACAATATACTAAATGCTATCAGGTAGATCTCAAGAAAGTGGAAAACCATAACAAGCAGTAAACATTACCAAAAGTAGTGTATAGGGCATATCTTACAGGTAAGAAAATACCAGCAGGATATTCCAGATATGCAAGCATATATAGTGAGGGACTATAAAATTACAAGAATATCTAATAGCAAATGTTGAATAAATTACATCTTTTGTGTAGCATAATTGCGATCAGAATTTCATACGCCCCGAGAATATTTTGTGTACTTACCGAAAATCTTTGTCGTAAAGACATCTTAATATTTTTCCAGGTATCCACTCAAAATCATCAGAATTTGTTGAGCTATCGGAACCCTTCAGGCAATACAGCTTGTAGATATCAGCCAATCTCTCCATGGTGTAGCACTTCACAGAAAGCTGAGAATACACCATACATTTAAGTAAATCATATAGATCAAATTACATGAAACGAACATTTGGAAGATGCAGAAGAGAGCAAAGAAATATTAACTGTTTTATCACGGACACGCTCTGCTACTAATTTGATGGTTTCAACTGGAACGGCACCAAGTGAATCGCAAGCTACATCACAAACAGCAGCCACCACTTGCTTTCGCACGCTTTCTTAAGTAATCCAACAATCTGTCACATAGTGCCTCTGCCAAGGAGCCAACCATCAGGGCAAGCACAATTAATTGCTCCCTATTTGATATGGAAAACTATTAGAAAAAGAACACTTACTGATAATCTCCGAGCTTCAGGTCGGGAATGGTTTGACATTAGACATTTCTTCAAATGCTCAATCACAGAAACTCAGATTTCTACTACTCTGTCTGCCAATCTCTTCAGGAACTCAGAAAAAGAGACTTAAAAGATTCCAAGATAGGATTCCAGGTAAAGAAAAAGTTCCCCAAGTAATTCAACAGCCTTAGACCGAATTTGTACTTCATCTGACTAGAAAATGTCAAATACAATCTTTCATTAACAAGGCAGAACCATCTAACGAAATTAGCCACTAAACTAAGATGTATGGCAATTTTAGTTCATTTTGAAAAAATGGAAGAGCGCATTTTGTTCCCAAAGCATTATTTCATATTGCACGCTGTCACTGTCAGTATATAGGTACTTCTGTTTCAAATTGATAGCTAAAGTTAGATCGTACCAGTAGTTCCCCAGTTATATAAGGCACCACAGCTTTAAGAGCCTTAGGAGCACACTGATACACACCAAATATGACTTCGTGATGATCAATGTGATCATTTGAAGAACTTCCATCCCCATCCAAGGATAATGTGAGAAACTTCTTTATATATGGTTCAAGTTTTCCTGCAGAATGCTCTATAACATA